>MQRK01156164.1:0-10890 GCA_001938485.1 Girardia tigrina | reverse complement strand
ATATATATATATATATATATATATATATATATATATATATACATGAAAATAAATTCCATTTTTCCTGAAATTTATTCAAGAAACAGACAAGTTTCGCCATTTCAGTGTCTTCAGTGTCATGACAAAAAGTGATTAGCTACTTTTAATATAGTTGAAAAACAATTATACAATACGTCTCGAAAACAGGCACTAAAATATTTTATAAAATGTTATTTAAAAACATTAATATGATTTCAATGCTTCGGCAATAATCCTCTCATAATTTGTGTCAAAATTATTTTACATAACTTTAAAATCTTTAATATACTCATTATAATTACCCTGACATTTTTAATGACTGAAAATATAATTATTTTAAGGTCTCAAAATTGGAACAAAAAGGTCTCATCAGAGTTCCTAAACAATATTAATTGAAAAAAATCTATTTATATATTACAAGTAGTTTATATTACGCCAAACAATAAATTATAAAATAAATGAAGTCCAGTAAACCGATTTTAAGTCGAAATAGTAATTCAAAAAATATTTTTTATATCCATGCTTTATACGGGCGGAACTTTGCTTGGCAAACAGAATTTTTTAATTTTTTATTATGTTTTCTTTGAAAATAATTTTTTAAATTAAAATTTCGTTAGCAAAGTAAAGTTCTATCAGCATTAGGAATGGATATAAAAACATTTTTTTGATTTACTAGTTGAGAAACAATTTAATTTTTATACATTTTAAACCGATATAAATAAAAAATAATTATGATATTAATATTTGATTGTATTTTAATTTTATAATTTTATCTTTAAAAAATTATATCAATTTTAAATTACGATAACATTATCAAACACTTAACCATTTCGTGAAATATTTTCAATTTAAAAATTTATATTATCTTTTTTTAATAATAATTCAAAGTTTATAATTTTAAATTACACGAACTTTAACAATTATTTAATTGTTTCCTAACATTTTATTAATTTAAAATATTTTTTACAATCATAAAAAGTAAATAAATATTTTATAAATTTTCTTCATTTTAATTGATATACTTAATTTTACATTCTTTCAAAAATTTTTAATAACATTTCTGAATTCTTTAAAATTATAATATGTATTTTATGGTAAAATATAAAATTAATAATTATTTTAAAAATCAAAAAAATAACAACTACTTACCTAAACTGAAATAGAAAATTATTGATTTCGCCTCTATTTCACACAGATTAAGATAAATTCCAGAGGCCACGACAACCTTCCTATTTACCTTCCCTTTTTTCCAAGGGGAAATTTAGGCTGAATTTAAAACATTTATTTTAAATTTTAAAACTTGTGACATTACTCCCAAGATAAGGTTTTGTATTTTTTCTCATTTATATCAAGTTAATATGAGTAATAATAAAATAGACGGACTTCCTTTACATTATTAAGATTTCATCCTTATTTTCTAATGTATATTATATATGAGTTCTTTTTCAACTACCATGTTCAACTCTTTTTGTAAATGTTTACAGTATACATTACTTAAGGCATCCAAGAATCTAAGCAGATATATCTTTTTATATTAAAAAATTAGAAAACTTAATTTTAAAAATTCATGATAAATTTTTAAAAATTTGAAAAATAGTGTTAGTTTTAAAATATTAATTTATGATTTATATTTTTCAATAATAAATTCAAACTATTTTAGAAATAAAAACTAATAAATAAAATGAAAAAAATATAGTAATATATTGTTAGTAAATAACAAAAAAATATTTAAAATTTATTAAAAATAATAATATATGTAATATAAGTAAAAATAAAAAAATATTTTTCTTAAAGTATTTTTTTCGCTGCAAAAGTCCTTTCCTAATCTTCAGACATGATTGTAATCGGAAATAATGTTTTTACTAACCTAATTTTAATGGATGTGTTATAAAAGCGAAGAATCAGTCTATTTTCCTATGGTTCATAGAATATTTATTAGGTTTCAACCCATTTATATATTATCAGGAAATCTAAAATGAATTAAATTATAATGCACATTTTGTTAATTTAAAAATATTACAGTTTAATTTATATTTACATTGATTATTGTTCTTACAAGAGTCTGACAAGGAATGGAAACATTGCGTACATTGTTGTATAGCTATAAAAAAGGAAAGTATCTTAATTTGGAAATTCTTTATTTAGGATTAAATAAAAAACGCAAAAATAATTACCTTATTTTTTGATGGTAAAAATTATTCTAACTTTGGTACGGTTGATGCTATGACCTTTACAAATTCTTTAGCACCATCATAGAGATGTATTTTTAGATTGATTTAAGAAGATAAGGATCTTCAATTTCCTTTTTTGTTGAGTTTTTAGATTTTAAATAAATATAATAAATTGTCTTTTTATATTATGTTATTTAAATATTTTTTATTGAACCAATTATTTGCATTCCGGTATATTGGAATAAAAGTTGCAATGAAATTTTTTGTTTTTTTAAAAATTTTTTAAGTGTTATCAAAAACGTTAAAAAATTAATATCATATTGATTTTTTTCCAAAGTTACTTTTTAATAACTTATTTAATAAAATATTTATATAAATTAACTATGAAAATATATTTCCATAAAAAACTGATAATGTCAGAAAATATTACACAGCCGAAAAAACAGTTTTACCGACATAAATAAGTGAAAGCATTATTTTTTAATATTTTGTGTAGAATATACCCAACTTTACCATTTTCCATCGGAATTACAAGATCAGTTAATTATTAAGACATTGGCAGTTCCAGTTCACGTTCCTGCGTTTATTGAAATCTGCCTTCATAAAAGTAAATCATTTTTCGTTTTCAGTTTCTTCTAACGCTTGAATGATGTCTTTCGAGTGTTGTAAAATGATCTCGTTGGGATTACAATTTTCTGCCAATATCGCCAAAGTGCGACTGGATTTTCTATGGTCGATTTTTACATCGTCCATATTATCTGCGGTCGATTTGTTCTTTCGAGCCACGTTTCAAGACTCATGTCTAATGATGACGTTTTTGTACTTCGGCCAAAGGAAATTTGAGTTGATTTTTTAATGATCTCAAACGAAAATAATTTTACTTAAAGAGATTCTCTTAAAATGCTTATTTTATATAAAAAAAGTTTTTACTTTAATGACAAAAAACTAAGACAAATTAAATTCTCACACTAAGGATTGACACTAATTTTTTTAGAGTAGAATACTGTGATATTATTTTGATACTCAAAAAATTTTTTTTGTAGCAAATTTAAACAGATTGTAATACTCCTTACTCCAGTGTTATCTGTCCCTTGATTTTTTTGTTGTTACCATCTTATCTTTCAATCCATGTAAAGTGATAATTTTGCCAAAGACCATGTCATAGTGTGAATTTGGTTTATTTTTCTGTGAATTGTATTTCTTTTGTTTTCTATAATGAGTTTGTATTCCGGTTTTTTATAAAGAAATATAAATCGAATCTATAAGGAAATTCTACATCAGTGAAAAATCGAAAGAAAAACCGACGAATCAAACTAAGAAGGACAGAAACAATCAAGATTTTCCCTAAAGAATATTTTTTATTTTTTACCTACCCCTCATTATATCTGCAGGTATTAAATTATATAATGTATTATAAATTATATATAAATAAAAAAATCGATAAATTAAATAGAGGAATATCACAATTCAACCTTTCATGGAAATTTCAAGTATTGCGTAAAACTGTGAACGAACTTTACAGAAGACACAGAAAACTATATCGTACAAAGAAAAAAGATCCGAATTTTATTGTCATTCAAAGAAGAGATAGTCATGTGTAATGTCAAATCCACCTGACTAAATCTTCATTTGCCTTTCCATAACTGTCGAAATACATTATTTTCGAAGAAACATCCAATTTAAAGTAACTATATTTAATAGCTATAAACTGTTGTTATTCTACGCAGGCTCGCTTTCTTTTTCATGGTGTTTTGATCTAAGAAGAAAATTGCCTTCTTTTTATCCGTGTTACTTTATGATTAATTAATATTATATTATTGTTTGTACTCGAAATAGTTTTGAATTTTCTATGTTTGATCAAGAAACAGGTTAATGTTTTTATTACCAAATAGATTAGATTGCTTGTTTACTTTTATTGCTTTTCATTTTGAATCGGTACACAAGCAATTTTATCACAGATCACAAAACTTCTTATCCTTTACTGGCGACTTTTATATATTTAACACAGATTTTAAAAGGGCAAAAACTCTTTTAATTAGAACTACAAAAAGGTAAAACCAAAATCACAAATTATTATCTTGAGATAATAATTTTATGAATCTGTCGTAATCATAAGTATTGCTGTTTCGTCACTACAATTATTTTACGACATTTTACGAACTCAACGTCCTCGTTATAAAATTATTTGACCACTTATCAACGATTTTACAATAAGAAATTCCAAATTCCATATTCTTTTGATCTTAAAGTTATTATTATAAATTATAAAAAAAGCAAGGAACCCTAAAAATTACATTACTAATTTATCAGACCCAGTACTGTTATAACTAAGAGTTATCAGGAGTTAGTAATATTTTCTATAACTAACAATTGACTTTTGGTTATCAAATAACTCTGACGCCCTTCTATTACATACAATTGTTGTAGAATTTTCAATAAATATTAAATATATACAATTTATATATTTATTAATGACGCCAAAGAATATATATCTCTGGACCATAGAGTATACGTCACCCAAAGTTCTGTGGGATCTGGATTCTACTTTATAAATTTTAATCTAATAGTTTAATTTTATTCTTCTGAAAAGTTTTATAATTCTATATATAATTTGAGGATGTTTTTGTGTTTACTGCTCAAAATTTTAATTAAATTAAGTAAAGAATATAATTTCTAACAATAGTTTATAAATAAATTATTAACACCAATAACAAAACAAAATAGTTTTACGAGAACAAAAAACTCTTTTGAAGAATGTCAAAAAGATTTTTCAGTTTGAATAAATTGTTTTACATTTATAAAATAAATGACTTTTTCAACAAGTTTATTTGAACATAACAAAATTCTTTTTCACTCCTATTGTTTTTATAAAAATTTTAAATAAAATAAAAAAGAAAATATTATTTTTACATATTGAATTTGAAGTTGTTTTAATCAATAAGCACTTAAATAAACGTTAAAATCATTTCAAGTAACATTTAAGGGAAGACAAGAATACTTTTATTTATTTTTTTATTTTTCTGATATAGAAATATTTTGAAGAAAATACTAATAGTGAATATCGTTTTATCCATTCGGACTTTGAAGCAACACAATACCAATAAAAATCATTTATTTGTAGTTTAATAAACACTACTTTATTTTAGATAACGCGTGCGTTTTATACGTTTTTGATCAATGAATAGATAGTCACAAAATATATTGACTTTTCAGTTGAGCGTAGCTCTTTAATCTAATTTCCTAAAGCAAGTAGGATCTATCAAGTTTTCTCCCAAATAATTAATATCTCGTCCAGCATTGGGTCTGGTCCCGTTTCTCACCTTGATTTCATACGATAGCAAAAAGAGCCACTTCTCCGTTTCGAGCTTCACAATCACAAATTATAACCATAAAGAGGATCGTTTCTCGTTCTGTTATGATTCTTTCGAACATCATTTAATTTATTTCTTTTCTATCTTCCAGTTTAACTATTTTTTTTCAAATGTTTTTATTTTAATTTTTAAATAAACTTTTACAACTTTTTTAAATTAAATCCAAACAAATCTATACGTTTAAAACAAAATTTTATAATCATAATTAATGTATATATATATATATATATATATATATTTATATGTATATATATAACGTATTAAAAAACAAATATTTATAAAATTAAAATTCACTTTTCTTTTTTCTTATTTTTTTATTTATTTTTTAATTCTAAAAATATATACATAAATATATCAATTGCGCCAACATTCAGTCCGAACCGACTCTGTTTTTATGAACAGTACCTGTCGTGCTTGGTTTAAGATTTCTGAAATACGCGATAGATAAAACCTTTTAACCCATTCACGGTTATCTCCGACTTTTGCAATGTTATCATAAGCAAAAAAACAAGTTAACTGAGATAATTTTCTTATATTTTTTCATAAATAGTAAAGATTGTAAATTAATCAATATTTTGTGGCGATTAGTTATGTGTGATCTGAATTTAATTTATGAGTTTTAATGTTTTTAAAAGAAGAAATCATTGCTACGGAGATTTGAAAATAATTAGTTAAGATGAGGAGGAAGACAAGTTATACGAAGATATACAACAATATGAGAACGAAAGATAATCTTTATTCTTCACAACACATTTCTACGGTATTCACATTCAAAATAAATCCATTCTAACCTTGATGTTTTAGGTAACCATATCAAAGATTTCTTCATTTTCGTTGATAATTAGAAAACGAAACATTTTTCTATAGTGAAAATATTAAATTTAAAAAATAGGTTTAAAATTTATTATCACTTGATTAAATTTATAATTGAGAGAACTAATTATTCAGACAATACTTTCGAAGTTTAATTTAATATTGACTTTAGGAACCATAAACATGGAAAAGGAAACACTAGTTAAATAGTTGAATATGTGAACAAATGTAAACTAAAGTATAACCATAAATGAAGTTTGTTGACTATTCGAAAGCTAAGGTCATCAATGTAGAAATGTTTGGAATTGAAATTTATTTTTATTATACTCGAATTATATTTATTTTATATTCAACATTGCAAATCATTTTTTCAAGTCAAATTCGAATTGAGAACATCAAAGATCTGAATGACAATCTCTGATCTTTTATAACTTTGATTTGCCTTCTTTTGCTATTTTGATTGTATATATTGATATGTATAAATTATAAATTAATATAAAAAATAATATAAATTAAGTTAAAATGAATAAAAATAATTAAATAAATTAATTAAATAAATCAAAATAATTAAATAAATAATTAAATAAATCAAATGTGTGGGAGAGCAGATCACTTAGTCTCTTGATTACACGGTGCACATAGACACTGAGTGTCAATATTCACCTTTGATATACCGAGTAGACTTGCAAGTTTATGTGCCAGGATCAAATTGATATAAAGTGTCCATATTATACGAAAAATAACATGGCAAAGAGAAATACCAAAAATCTGGACCATTTCCAGAACTTGGCAGAACTTTGTCGTCGAACTGAATTGAAAGTAAATGCTTTACTTGATGACGCCAGTACGCCAAATTATGTTAGTAACTCTCTTTGTTTAGAACCTGGGATTGGAGAAAAAAGAGAGATCGATTCCAGTGGCTACCATCGTAGGAGTTCAGAGACAAATGAAGGTGAAGCCTTTCGGGATTGAAAAACAGAGTATTTCAAAAGAGATTGTCCAGAAATTCCATGTCTTTGTCGTTGATAGAATAATGAATATAAATGAGATTGGCAACTGGTTTCAAAAGAATTGAGAATATTTCGAAGAGATTGATTTCCAAAGATTAAGAAGAAATCATTAGTCATTTTTTTATCGGAGCAGACCATCTCCTGGCGAGTCGAGCGATTAAAGAGGTTACAGAAAAAGAAAATGATCCAATTGCAGTATGAAAACCTGTGGGATGAACTTGTGTTCGAAAAGTGTCGACAACAAGAACAAATTTGATTCAAACGCAATTGGTCCAGACTCGGTGTCCCGCAGAAATAGAATTCAAAAATTTTATATCGAAACTTTTAGGAAAAGATGAGAATTTTGATTCTAACGTGAATACTAGAGATAAAAATATAGCTGATGGAGATCACAGTGATGCTGACATGTCCTTGGTCGGTGAGATCAAGATCAATTAAAGATTAATATTTTGATTGAAAAAAAATTATTTGGAAGATTGATTATTTTGAACCAGAGACGTATTCTAGTTAAAAAGGTTTTTACGAGTTATATCTTGAATAAATCGATTCGTAAATAATTATAGAAGAAAACAGAATTAGAGAACGATAGAGGAATATTCAAATAAATAAATTTTGAATTCAGAAGTTTCCAGATAAGTTACTGGAAGAGATTAAGAAAAATAAAGAAAGAGTTAGAAATATCGGATGAGAGTAAATTGATATCTTTGAAATCATTATTTGATAATGATGATTTTTTAATGAAGAATAAATGAAAAATAAAGAGTGTAGATTGTGTTTCATATAAAATGAGACATCTAATAATTTTATCTGCAAAATCATGGATAACTAAATTAATAATCGATGATCTACATGTAAAAATGAATCATTATGTGGGAACGAATCATTTTTTGAGTGAGGTAAATAAAAGCTTTCTTATCTTTCAAAAGGATATAAATATAAACTTAGTTCTTTTACGTATAAATATTGTATTACAGTTCTTTTGAAAAATTGTAAATCAAAAATTTTGCAAAACCAATAAATATAAATTCCTATTTAATAATAAAATTAATTATATTTAAATGAGGAAAATTAAATAAAATTTTTAGGAAATTTATTCAAATGTGAATTTTCAGTAAAATATGCAAAATGGTCCCGATGGGATACTCGATTAGTGGCTTTACATCTGCAGCAATTATGGCTTGAGAAATTGATAATTTTTATTTTAATCAATTCCTTACTTATAAAATATTTAAACAAATATACGTTACTAAAAACTTAATAAAAATCATTTTATGAAATAATGTTTTTAGAGAAAATACTTTTTTTTATTTTAAAAATGTGAAAATGCATTAAAGATAATTTTGTAAGCTGATTTTTATCAAATGAAAAAAAATGTTAATTTATATTTAATATTTAAAATTTTTACTTAATTAAGTTATAAATACATTATTTAAAGATAGTCTTTGTGAGTGGGAATAGTTATTTATTAATTATAGTGTGTTTTAAACAAAAATAATTAAGAATTACTAAGTAATAATTATGGTGTACTTGCTGATGAAATTGATTGTGTAACGTCAGCTGTGATGATAAAACAATATGATTTAATTATCTGATATTAGATGTATGTTGATAGTATGTATGTGGTTAAGAGTGTAAACCAATGAAAATCCTTTTAAAATATGAGTCTTTATAACATCACTATTTTCACAATTACATACTTGAGATTTATAATATTGTGTTATAATTAATAAATCTGACGACTTGAATTAGTCGTTTTATTTTAAATGGATAACATAATTAAATGATTTAGTTCTTCTTTATCACTACAATTGTTTTTATTGGTTTTCATCTATCCTTATTTTTTATTTAATCTTGATTCTTTGAGGTCTATCATACCAATCGTACAAAACTTTACAAGTATCTATTCAAAATTTCAATTAAAATATTAATATTCCTATTAACAACATCACAATTTGAATGTAAACATTTCTTGACAACACAAACAGATTCTTCACAATAATTTTCATTGGTCATCTTTCTTTGATTGATATATTTTTTGTTTATATATTCACCTCGAAAAAACAATGAATGGGAAATTTTTTAATATTAATTTGTAATTTCTTAAATGTTATTGGATAAAAAGGCATTATGTAATATTTTTAAATGAACATTAATTTTAAAAATATATTAAATTTAATAAGTTAAAATAGTTTACTAAAAATATTATTAAAATTCATAATTATAAAACTTTAATTAATTAGTACTTAAAATTAATATCATTAGATTCAAATAATCAATCAATAAACATATCAATCCCATCTGAGTAGGAGAGTCACAAATCTAAACAGCATACAAACAACAAACTTACAACATTCCAAATTATCCCTCACAATGCCCATTCCTTATTATTGTTAATTATAATTCAATATTCTCCTGTCCAAAGACAATTCAAATCAGTATCATTATCGTTTTTATTGAATGATAAATTTTTAATCTTTTACCGCTGCCTTGCTGTATATATATATATATATTATTAGAAACAGTAACGCAATATAGTTGTACTTGTACATTAATTCATAAAATGCAAATTAATGTTATATTTAGCTATCCTTGAATATTTATCACTCTATGATGTTTTTTCTTTTTAGCAGAGATTTTATTTTTAAAACAAAGTTAATCATTAATTGCTGTTGAATATTTAAAGGAATATTAAACTTACATAATTATCCCGTGTTTGGTGTAAAAAATACATATGTGAATTAATTTTCTACGATTTTGGTGACTAAGAATTCTTTTTGTAAAAAAGTTTAAATAAATATTTTCAATATTAAGCATTTTTACATTAAAAAGAGCAGGTATAAATTAAAATATGGATTAAAAAATTGAAATACAATGAAAAATGACTATTTTTTAATTTTTATTTATTAGTTTAAATATCGAAACGAAATTCCGGGACAAATTGATCGCCTACCGTGATCAGTGCGGCTTGCAAAAAGGCGGGAATATCCCGGCAAATTCCTAGCCAATGGTAGCCCTACTGGTATGGTATCATCGAGCATTTGTAAATGTAGCCATAAGCGCAAAACAAATGTCCCTGATTTCATAATATTAACTCATGAAACCAGACGGAACCAATCATTCACACTTTCAAAATTAGGTTAACATTTGCAAGAATCAGGAACCAATGATAGCAGGATAACAGTTTAGAGAAGAGTTAAATAGAAAGGTTGCAAATCGATCAAACCCCATCCCATGTCTCTGTGGACATTAGCCTAGAGGAAGAAGAAGTTATCCTTCGAAAAGCGGTTCTGAAAGTGGTAAGTTACTGATTGGAACAAACTAACATTCAGTGACGAATCCTGCTTTGAATTTGCTTGAAAACATGCTAAGAAAGTTTAAGTGACTTCTGTCAGTTTTGCCTCAATGCAACCAAAAAACGTCCGAGTATCGATCCCAAGACTTTACTCTGCTATCACCCTCAGGTCTTTGGGCCAACCTGAAGATCAGATGGAACGGTATCAATAAATT
>MQRK01156135.1:0-10670 GCA_001938485.1 Girardia tigrina | reverse complement strand
TTTTATTTATTTACTTCATAAAATCATTTATCTTTAGTTGACTTTGCCTAACTATTCTGCTTTATTTTTGCTATTTACCTCTACACTAGGCCAATCGCATTACAAATCATACAGTTGTTTAAATCTCTTGGATATAATCTAATTTTAAATTAATTCAATTGTAACGTTCGCTTAAAATTTTTTTTAAAATCTTTTGTACGTAAAATAAATTGAAAATTTTGATTTGTTCTGAGATTTTATTTGTGAAATAATATTTATCCAATAACGGTTTTATGATATTCGAGTTGTCAATATCACGTTCAGGTTCTCTCGTTGGGTACATTCAACAGGCCCAACAAAATATCATTCGAAATTGTTCCTTCGATATGCTTCAATAATTCTTAAAAATATATAATTATTTAATGCGTAAAAATCAGAATATTTATTTAGTAACAGGCGGACGAAAAGCTATAGTTCAAACCCCTGAAAACTTTCCTAACAACCTAATAACTAAATTTATTGATTGAAAATAATGAATGAAAAATATAATAAATAATAAAACAAAATCTAAATACATTATTCAATGAATCATAAAAAAAATAAATATTCACTTAAATAAAGATTATAGTTTTTGTTTATTATTTTTTTTCGTTTTCCTTCCATTTAAAATAATAAATCAAGAAAAGTTAAAAATTTTGGATGTAGTGATAGTAAAGTCATAGTGGAAAAACTCAGGTTTTTGTAACGATCAATCATTGCTGTCATAATGGGTTTATAAATTATCAAGAGGAGGATTAATTTTCTCTGCTTCAAGAAAACAATGGGCCTAGGTTTTAGATAAGCCTGAGTTTGTGTAAGATTTCTTAATTTAATTTAATAAATTATTATATCTAGAAAATGACTCGATCCCAAATATGGCGACAATGATGATATCATCGAAATTTAGATCAGTAAATAATTATTTGTGAACATAAATTCATCATAAGTAGGATAGAACATTATTGAATTTCCAATGAAGTGTGATCCTATAGGGTGTCAGTCGAATTGCGCAAATTTTTGCCTAGAGTAAACCAGATAATGATGGTTACTTAAAAACTTATCTTTAAGTACTGCAAATAATGTAAGCACTTATCTTTTATAAGCACCAATCTTCACGAAATGTTCTACTTGTCTTAAAGACTTAAAAATTGATTGGCAAGAAACTGATGGTATAACTGGTATTCGTAATATTTAGTATGAATAAATGAAATCATGTTTAAAACATTTGTAAATTTATTTTTAAATTTAACCACGATCATGAGAAATATTTTAAACTTGAAAAGGACCCGTCATGTATGATAAGAAAGCTTAATTTTCATATTTGAAAGTTTCTGTTCTATTCATAAATTTTGAAAATATTTTTTAATCTTAATATTCTAGAATAACTTATGCACATATATTTAGTAAGTCTTTGTCCGTAACGACAGCCCGTGAAAAAAAACAACAGAAAAAATTTTATTCCACAAAACTTTCAATGAACATTATTAAATTTAATATCAAAATTAAGCACTTTGGAGTTTCATTTATTCGATAAAATTTCTTTGCTCTTCTTTTTTTCGCTTTTTTAGTTATTGATATTCTTCATATTTTTTTTCGGTCGTAATGTATATCGAAGTTGTGTTTCTCTATAAATCTTTTTCCCACGTTCTTCGAGTAATTCTAACTATTTTCTTTGACGTCAAATTTTATCGTAGTAAAAATTTAAATTTTTTTCAAATTTATTAACCAATTAGTATTGTGAGTAGGGGGAAAATGGGCATTCTCCCCACAACCCTCCGGGGGGTCACCCGTTACCATGGCGACGGTCGTGGTTACCAGTGCGCCTTTTCACTGAAGTCCAAGAAGACTATCTTCAAATCATCAGGCTATCCAGTTCTCACACCACTAAATGCTTCAATTGTTCCAATTGAGAAGAATGTTTCGAATGTTCTTATTGAGAAGAATGTGTCAAATGTCCCAATTGAGAAGAATGTTTCAATTGAGAAAAATGTTTCAAATTCGGCAAAAGTGCCCTTAAAACATATAAATGCTACAAATGTTCCCATGGAGATACCTGTTTCAAGTGCTGCCGAGGCTGTCAAGGCTGCAAATATTCCATCAAAACGTGCAAATTATACAAATATCATAAATGTTCCATCAAAAAGTTCAAGACAGAGACCAATTCATAAAGCTTCATTGAATAAGAAGGTACGTCAATATATTATCAAGGCTCGGCATAATAGCCTAGACAGCCAAGACAGCAGTGTTACAAGTCTTCGTGAGTTTCTGGAAAATTCCAAAAAGGAAACCATTGAGATTCTACAAGACAGCTTGGTTGAACTAAAAGGCTATTAAATTCAACCTCAAATTAAAAGCTACATATAACAATGTCGATAAAGAACTTTCATATTGAGCTTTCAAGACCAAAAATAGACCAATGTTAGAATCTGATGATATTTTGGAGTGGCTAAATGAAGAACATAACAAGATAATGAAGGAAGTTGATCAGAACAAGGAGAAGAAGAGTAGATGGACTCTGGCATCTGTAAATCAGCTGATTATCCATGTTCATAAATACTCATCAACGAGAGGCAGCTCCTACATTCCGCTTCTTGAATGGATAGTTAAGAAAAAGGCATGTATCAATGTCCACAATGATGACAAAATGTGCTTCAAGTATGCAATGCTGTCAAAATTTGTTGAGGATCAGAAGCATGCATCACTAGTATGGATATACAATAATCTGCAGCACCCATATGACTTCAACTGCATAAAATTACCACCTAGTCTGGAAGAAGTCACTAAATTTGGAAGACACAACAATGTTTCAATCAATATCTTTGGTTTGGAGAAGGAAAAATTTTATCCCTTACTTGTATGTAAAGAAGAATTAGAAGATCATCTGAATTTGCTCTTGCTAGATGATGGAGAAAAGATGCATTTTATATAGATCAAAAACTTTGAGCCTCTTCTAAGATCTCAAATATCGAAACATCATGGAAGTATCGAGATTTGTAAACGATGCTTTACACAATTTAATGGAGATGATGCAGCAATCAAGTTGGAAGAGCACAAGGCCTATTACAATAACAATCATTGCATCAGAGTGGAATTTCCCAAGGAATATTATATCGAATTTAAAGAATATGAAAAGATGCAGAAAGTTCCCATTATCATATATTGTGACTTTGAAGTCATTGGTAGTATGATTTTTTTTCATCATATAAACTTTTTTGGATGGTTTCTGTATACGTATCTTTCGCTTTATATGTATGTTTCTATTCTTTTCTTTTTCTTTGTGTATATGGTAGAGTCATACACGATAGAGTCATATTTGATGAACCTATTTATTTAGTTTGTCTATTTATCTAATTTATTTTTTGCATGTATTATTTCTATTTATGTATTATTTTTGTGTATTATTATTTATATATTATTTTTAGTCATTTATTTTTTTTGTTAGTCATTTTAAAAAAGCTTTGACGATAATTATAATGATAAATTATCGTCAACGGTAATATGAATTTGGATTTAAAAATTAATCAATAAATCATTGATTTATTTTTTTCAGAATTATAATTCTGAATTTAATTATCAGTTGCCTGACAATTTATGATTAATATTTTTGTCGAATTACCAACATTGACTGGCTGGCGATTTACAACTAGTATTTTGATGATTACTGACATTGACTTAATCCAATTATTATATATTTGACGATCAACCTTTTGTGATTACTTGTGGTAACTATTTACATTGTGCATAGCATTCTTTCGAGGGTCGGATTTCGATAATCTTGTAAGAATTCTATCATCTTTTTGTGATGTTAGTCTCGGTCTTCCATTACGGGACTTGTTGTCTATGGTATTACGCTGATTGTATCTATCGACTGCAGACTTGCTAACATTATAAAGCGATGCAATTTCTTTATAAGATTCTTTCCCTATATGAAAAGCACCAACAATCAATTTCTTGATATCTTCAGACATTTCGTGGCCTGAGGTCATCCGAAATACTACTTTATTTGATTAACACTTAAAATTAATACTTCAATTAATATTTAAATTAATACTTAAATTTGATTAGCATTTACTTTATTTAAACAATGAATTTTATGAATTGTCCACAGACTTTTAATTAATTTTATAATGAATTTCTAAATATTTTAAAAATAATAAATGTTATTAAAAAAGGAGGAAATTGGTTCGAATAATCACTATTAAAAATCCAGAAATAACACTTATCACGGAGATGACTCTCATTGTGATGATATTAAATATTTTAATAATAATTTTGTTAGTGCTCTTAACAACGATATGTAAAAATTTATCAACAAGGTTTGTGTGATCTAAAACTAATTTTTTTAAAAATATTATTAAATAATAGAATCAGATCCGTCATATATGATGGGTGAGCTGAATTTTTGTTTTTGAAAGTTTCTGTTTTAATTTTTAAATCGTAATTATTATAATTTAGTATTTATTGTTTCGAATTATGTGTTGATTTAACAGTCGGTCAATTAAGTCGGCTCCCAGGGTCAATCGGCAACGGCGCTGCACAGATAGAATCGTTTTGATGCGGGCTATCCAAATTGACCACGTTTTTACGTGGATTCACTACTGTCCGTCCGCATTTTGGCATTTTATTTGTTGATATTATTTTTTAATAAAAAAATTTTTTTATTTCTACAAAATGGATTTTTAGCAATATAATTAGAAAATAAATGATAAAAATCGTCATTTATCAAATATATTAGTATTTTCATAAAAATTTTCTCGAAATTCTTTGTAGGAATCATATAAATCGTCATTTTTTAAAATTGGTGATAATTTAACCATTTAACGACCTGTACGGTTTTCAAATGATTTCGTCGGCTTTCGGGCGTGTTTCGGAGACGGTGCAGCACCGGAAAAATTGTCTCGATGTGGGCTATTCATATTGATCACGTCCTTAAATGGATTCACTCCGGTTCATCCGCAATTTCATATTTAAAAGCGTGACCGACAAACAAACAAACAAACACACTTTTTAGACAAATCTTAAATATTTTAAAACGCTACAAGGATGAAGATGAAAGTATTTTATTTTTATGAGGAGTTAGTTTAAATTTTCACTTTGCCAAAATAATTTAATATTTTTTTTAATTTGTCAGTTTTAAAGAATTCAATTAATACAAAAAGTTTTAAAATTCAAAAAGATCTTTAAAGGAAAACCAACAAAATTTAAATAATTATATAAAACAAAAAGTGTTTACATTCATAACAATTGATATATTTTAATAAAAGTTTTGAAAATAAGAATTTTAAAATAAATAATAAACGGATTAAAATTTATAATATTTTTGAGAAATAATTTTTTAAAATAAAATGCTTGGGGTAAATTAAAATTTAATAGTTTTATAATAAAATTTTATAAAAAATGTTTTTGTTATAATTAAAAAAAATACATTTTATAATTATAAGTTAAATTTTACAAATTACTTTGAAAGAAAAATTAAATAGATGTATTATTTATATTTGAATTAACTGGTAAAATTGTTGATATTTCCTTTATAATGTCTAAAAAACACATAAGTTCACAAGTGAAAAAGAAAGCTTATTCAATTGCATAAATTGGATAATTGCAATTAATTAATTAATTAATTAACGGTCAGATAATTACTTTTTGCCACTAATTCCACGTGGTTTTGATTTTTCTACTTTCAGGTCTCCAGCTGCTCAGTCCGGATCGCACTCAAGCTACCTTCCGAAGCATGCCATCCAGACCAATGAATCTGCAACCTCAGGACAAAATCAAGGCTACGAATCTGGTGTCGTAGGAATTCGTCTTGACAATAATCAACCTCAACCTAAGTCTTTTCCAGCCAACCAATGTCTGAGTGCGATCCGGACAACAGTTAATTCCTCTCTCTTCACACAGCGTCAGCACTGGCGTCCTCCTCAAGGATGCTTTGAACACCAGTGCTGGAGCTTCTAAGGAAAATGGAGCAGCTGGAGACTTGTCTGGACAAATTGGATCTCACTACTCTGAGCCAATAGGAATCCCGTCATCCGTTTACTTGCTGATGAACACGGAGCTCCGACAATGGCTGGGAGAGGCCAAAACAAATGGAAGGCTCAACAACCTAGTACCCTACAAGTGCCTCCTGCCACACCCTCTGGACGGGTGCCATCAAACCGCAGCGATTCACAGGGAGAATCTCCGGCTGGTAGGATGCGTAGACCAGCTGGTGGCCACGGCACGCAGAGGTGGGGGATCGGTGTCGCCTTAGAGTAACATTACTCTGTGTGATGTGAAATTGTGTGACACGAGAAGTTCTCACACGACCCCCGGCATTGACTCTGAGAATACTGATTCTGGGCCAGTGGCACATCATGGTTTGGGTAACTCTGTTACATTCAGACAAGTCATGAACCCCAGTGCCTGCATGAAGTAACGAATGTTGACCGAAGTGCGAGAATGATGGATCCTATAGGGGAAACCGGTAGAGTGATGGACTCTGTCCCTCACCTGAAAGTGACTGCAACGGAGCCAAAGGAATTTATTTTTAATAAGCGCCTCTATCTTTTTATCCCAATATGTAAATAAAGTTTTTTTTAATTTTTTTATCGATTTTGGGAACGCGGGAAATTTTTACTGTATTAACCGATTTTGACTCTGAGTAATTTAGGAAATATCTTGGTATATGTACCTCAATCCCTGCTACCTTCTCTGATGTAACCTTCTTGGATTTTTGTAATTTTTCTTGTATCGATTTCACAGTTCAGCACACAGTGTTCTCTTCCACCATCTCTGGTGTCAACTTCTCTCTTGAAGTTTTGAGCTTCTCTCGTGACTTTTCTGCTTTTTGTCTCAAAAATAGTTTTAAGATTGCTCTATCCGATAAGGTGAAAACCAGATTTTTGCATTTTGTCTCTTCTGTTTTTGATTTCAGTTCTGTTGGTCTTTCTCTGACAAAACTTTTAAGGAATTTTGTCATTTCTTTTGTATGGAGGAAAGAGTTAATATATTCAATTGTGGCTCTTTGATTGTTACTAAACTCTCCTTCTCATCATCATTCTCCTCATTTTGTATCAGAAAGACCATTGACATTTCCCTGGACTCGGATCAGACTTTCTCCATCTTCCTGTGGTTTATTACCTACCAATATTGCTGTAATGCTGAAGATATCTTCTCTGATCGAACTCTTCACAAGTTTACTGAAATTTATCTCCCCACTTTGAAAACGAATATAGACAAAGTTACCTTTGTGTTTGCCAATGGTGAACTGTCTTCATTTGATCACATCGCTTTTTTTGGATAAATATGCCTCTTTTGTTCAGAGAAACGGGTTTTTCGTGTTTGGAACTGATCTGGTGGTTGACATCTACTTTGCCTTTTTGGTTTTTAAAAATATCTATCATCCTTTTCCTGATAATGATGAAATTCTTCTTGAATTCATTCAGCATATTGTGACTAGCAACTCTACTAACATATTTAACGGTAGGAAGATGAAGATTAATAAGACGAAACTTCAACAAAAACTGTCTATCTTCTCAAAAAAGAATAAAATTCAGTTCACTTGGTCTGAAGCTATCTATACCAAATTCTTACGGTTCACTTGCTTAGATATTGATTGCACCTTAATGGGTCCTTACTTAACTAGTGATCTACGCCAGTTTTTTGCATCCCATCTCTCTAATAACAGCACTGCTACCAATTGGTTCAATGGTAAAATTGTTAATTTATGCAATGGAAACTTTCTCCAGGCGTTTGATCGATACTGTTTGAAGAGGCGTCTTCCTTTAATTATCAATCAGTATTGCTTTTCTCGGTTCGTTGATTTTGTTTGCAGTAAATTTAATTTTGAGCCATATGGTATCTTTTCGGACACTACGTTCGGCTGATTTACTAGCTTAGGATATGAACTTATCAAATTCAATATCTTTAATGGCAAACATGTCTTCATTAATAGGAAATCGTTCTTGGCATTAATTGAAACCTACAAGAAAAAGAATCATTTTTCCACTCCTACTGTTACAGACTTGTTCTCTGCTTTCGTCTCCTTTATGGCTTGTCATTTTGACTTCAGCAACTGTGGATTTTTCTCGACTCTCTCCTTTACTTCTTTCTTTAAACATTTATCCATTGATGTTACCTCTAGTACTGATTTGGACTCATGTCATGAACAGGCTCCGATTAAGTCTCCTAAGCTTAAATTCATTGACGAGAAATACTTCTTTAAAATTTGTAACTCTCTTATAAAATCTGAAGGTTTCTTCATTCGACCTAACAGAGAATTTTTCCGATTATTTCGAGTTGCTTCGGTTGATGGTACCAGTCCTCTTTTTGAAGAAAACGTCAAATCCTTTTTAAAGAAATTCTCGATTTACTCCTCTGTTTCTAAATCGGCTGGTCGTCAAATAAACAGAACTAAAGCTCCAGGTAAACTACGGGAATCTGCTGCTTGTGGTGAAACAATCATTGATGATTCTGTTGTTGAACTTTTCTGCACTTTTGTTGCTGATCGTCCTCAACGATCAATCTACTCATCCCAGGTTCTCTCTGAATTCTTTACCTCCCTAAAACCTTGCTCTCTTATTCAACGATTCACTGATGTATATGCGAACTTCTGTAGAGACCACAACCATGTTGTGCCTGATAATCAGTTTATCTCTCTGAATTTTAAACGATTCATGGAACTGGTTCCATCTGCCGAGTATCTTGGTTTTGCAAACATTCAACTGTTTCACACTCTTTCTTCTCCTGTCGATGTGGTGTCTGGTAAAGGAGCTATTTTCCTTAATCGTCTAGCTGTTCTTGTTGGCTTTCATAAATACAATGAAACGCAAGGATTTCCATGTGTTTTCGAAGTCTCTTTCTTTAATGAATTTATCTCTCTTATTGAAAGGCAGCCATGGAAATCATTCAACCTAAAGTTAAAGCTACTGCAAAACCTTCTCCGCAGGCTTTTACTGATAATGTAAATGAACACAATCGTGCGACTCTCTTTGTTCCAGACTCTTTTGATTGCCCTATCTCTCGTGGAGCTCAGTTTGATTTCGAACCTCCATCCAGTATTGAAATTGTGAATTGTCTTCAGTCGAAGGATAAGTCTTCGCCCGACCAAAGTGGCATCTCTTACAAAGATATCCTCTTCTATTGTGACCCTGAATGGATAATTTGCGAGAAAATCTTTCGTATGATCTTGGAAACCAAGACTGTTCCGACTGACTACCTAACATTTAGCACTCTTATTATACAAAAAGCTGATAAGGAGTGTGAATACCATCTTCCATCTTCCTGGCGGGATTTGCACTTCAGGAATGTTTGTAAAAGTTGTCTACAACTCCCCTCTGCTGGTAGCTTAAAGATTGGACACGAGAGAACAATCTGCTCCACCCTCTTCAGAAATGTCTTGGTCCAGTGGATGGTTGTACTGATCACACTTTTATTCTTCATGCAATCATTGATTATTATACAAATGGTATGAAAGCTGAGCTTCATCTTTCTTCGTGGACATTGATGCAGCTTTTGATACTATTTCTGTTGAATATATCCTTTTCGTCCTCGACAAAATTGGCCTTCATCTAAACTCTATTGAAATAATTCGGGAACTGTATCGCGACTGTCATACTGTAATCGTCTCTGAAGGTCAAAGTACGGACCGTCTTGCAATGAATGTTGATGTTCGGCAGGGTTGTCCCCTCTCAATGCTTTTTTTCAATATCGGTATAAACCCCATTTTAAATAAGCTTGATCTGTTAGGTTTCCCTCATAGAGTTCGGATGGGTGAAACTTCCATTTCCTGTATAGCATATGCAGATGATTTAGTTCTCTTTGGTTCATCTAGCTTGGCTCTTCAAACTTTGGTTAACACTGCTTCGAAGTATATCAAGCACACTGGTATGGAGTCCCGGCGTTTAAAGTGTGCCTATATGGATTTTCCCTATCATGACAACAATCAAATATGTCTTAACGATCAACCGATTCCACACAAAAAGGTTGATGAAGGTTATGCTTATTTGGGTTGTTTTATTTCCCGTCTTGTTGGTCACACTCTGGGACAAGTGATTAGGAATGTTCTTGATGATCTTGAGATTCTGAAGAACTCTGTTTTCTCTCCTTCTCAAAAACGTCATGCTTAACAGATCTTTGTGCATTCTAAAATGGTGTTTTACTTTCGTAACACTTCCATCCCGTTTCCAGATCTGACTGCTTTCACAACAGGTTGGGATGTTCTGGTTGGGATGAAGCACAAAGAACTGTTAAGTCTTCATGTATCAGCTTCTATCGGTTACCTGTATTCTTTCAAAGTTCATGGGGGAGTATGTCTTACATCTACCTTTGATGAGTATCTTGTTGTAATCAGTCGCACACTCTTACTACCTTCTAACATCAACTGATATCTTTGTGAAAGAAACTGGTCGAATTAATTTGCGATATGCCTCAAAACTGATGAGTCGTGTAAGTATTCTTCACTGGATCAATACGGATTATAAACAATCGGCTTTTGGATCCTGGTGGAATAAAATCCAACATGTCATCCATGTTCTACTTGAGAAATATGGGATCACCGTCAAATTTGGTGACAGTCATCCATCTCTTATTATCTCCATCTTTTTACAGAATGAATCGTATCAGGTTTCTTCCACCATTAGTTACCAAGATAAAGATAAGATTGCTATATTTCT
>MQRK01156129.1:0-21588 GCA_001938485.1 Girardia tigrina | reverse complement strand
GGGCAGTTATCATTCCATAGACAATGTTTTTGGTTCACAGTATGTAAACACTCAAAGAATATCACGTGATTAAAAGATATTGAGGTAAAATATGGTGGATTCAAATATGAATCACGGCGCATTGTAGGGTTAAATTATGACTTCAGAATGCGATAATAATGAAAGTGGCATAAACGCTACTTACAATAATAACTGTTTTTTAAATCAGTTATTCAAATTATTTAATATGTAATTTTTAATTATTGTGTTATTCAATTTTTTTCTTTTTTTTTAATTATTTAATTTTAAACTATATAAATATTTTACATATTGTATGTATACATATTTTTATATATTTTCAAGCGAAGCCAAAAATAAATCAATTATATTATCACTCAAGAAAGACATAAACATTAAAAAAAGAAAGATTCAAAGTTTTCTGAAATGATAAATTTTTCTTGATTGTCTTTAAGACAAAAAAGAGAGGGAGACATTTGGAATATTTAAAAATAAATAATAATAATTTATATAAATTTCAGAACACGTAGCTAGAAAAAAATAAAAGGTTGCTCTAAAAATTGATCCTTTCCAAAACAATTTGGAAATATCTCTATATTAATTTATAATTTTATTTTATACTTGATCTTGTTTTATTTTCGTTGCTGGGTCCAATTCGGGGTGACAATCTTCTGTTCTGACTTATTTTGCTCGTTTTATTTATTCTAACTAATAATTGGGTTTCCTTATTTCTTAATATCTCTCAATCTTTTAATAAAATAAAATAAAATAAAAACATCATAATGATTATAATTTATTGAAATTAAAAAATGGAATTCTTCGGCTGTTCTTCCTATTTATTCTCATTAAAATTTATGAAAGTCGCATTTGCCCGGTGCTCCCCGTGCTACCCTCCCCCATTTCTTAGTTCTAATTATTCACTAGAAATAGATTTATAAATCTTCATTTCACAGTTCTTAGTTGAAATGTTTTATTACAAGAAAATATGTTATATTTATTAAGATGAAAGTCTTTTGCTGTCAAAACAAATTATTTTATATTCTTACCAAAGAATAGCTCTATTTTATAGAAAATTTATTTTTAATAAAAGAATGAAGAAAAGTAAAAATAAATTTGATTCCAAAAGAATTCTAAGTTTAAATCGTTTGGGAATCGTTCCTTCCAAGTTTGTTGAAGAAGAGGAAGCCTCGGGTGGCCAGGAAGCTTAATTTTATTGGTGATGATCCTATTTTCAAAGAAACTCCTCTTTCATGAAAAGGAAAGATGAATTAATTTAAAAAGAAGTATTTCTGTTGTTTTAATTGAATTAAATATTAAGATTTAATTAATATTATCCGTACGGCCTGATTAGTATCACATCGAGCTGCTTTCGAGATGGTGAAAATATAATCCGATCCGTATGATTTTATATATCTGAAATTCTCCACAAAATTAATTTATATTTGATTGAAATAAGATTTCTTTTTCAAAAAATGAAAAGGAATAAAATAATAAATAACCGTAAATATTTTAAATTAATAATGGATTACCTTCAAATAAAATTTTTAAAATAGTATTTTTATATTCATTTGATTATTAATATAAATTTGTATACTAAATATGGAAACTTATAATAAAATAACATTTAGATTTAATTACAATTTATTTATGAACAAAACAAAGAAAACGCACCATTTTTATATTTTAACATTATACAAAACCTGTTCTTACAACACATCTTCTTTGTCGTGGTGATAAATCATGAACATTTTGGCTGGGCATCCACAAGAAGATTTGAATTGAAATTTGTAGAATTCCTGCATTCATTTAGTTTGGCAGCCCGTAGATCTGATTTAATCCATAAATTGTCTTGCATTGCATATTCATTACCATCGTCTATATCACTCAATGTTTTTATTTTTTCGTACGTTGTATTTTTTCCACGCTTATCGTTGGATCTTGCACTACTTTTATCTACTTGCTGAGATATTTTTGGTTGTTTATGGATTTCGATGAATTTTTCTTTTCTGGTGTGAGGATCTTCGGAAACTTTTTATTTAAAGCAAAAAAAGAAAGATATTTTAAATTAATTTATTTAAAGTATTTAAAGTATATCTTCAGGTATGTTTTTGGATTATATTTTAAAGTATAAGTAAATATTAAAACAGAAATATTTAGATTTTTAAATTAATAAAAGTATTAAATTAAATAGATTTCAAACGAATTAAATTTAAAGTAGTTGGAAAATGAAACAGTTTTGAACACACATTAAATAACATCTTAAGAATAGAATAAACTTAAGAATTTAATAAACTTTAAGAAAGTAAACAGAATAGGAAGAAAAATAAATATCATAATAAATATTAAAATTAACAAAAATTAAATAAAATTTTCATTTTAAAGAAAATATAATATTTAATAAAAAATAGAAAATTAAATAAGAAGTTAATATATAAACTATAATTAAAATAGTTCATTTTTATAATTAAAATAGTTTTAAAATTCAAAAAAAATATTAAAAAAACAATACAAAATTTCGAAAATAATAAATCTGCATATTATTATTTATAATTATTTTAATATTTTTTATCTGTGAAAGAAAAATTTAAAAAATCGTTCCTCGAAATTTCATTAGGAAAACTTGTTTGAGTAATGTTTACATTGTTGTTATTAAATAAAAGTTTCGAAAATGATTGAATTCTCATCTGAAAATAATACTGAACCTTACAACTGGAATCATCACTTAAGTCATCTGTATCTTCATCTTCTAGGCTCCTGGCTTCTTTAGCGTTTTGATTTGTTTTTTCTTGGCCCGGTTATTGGGTTCGTGATTAAGATCAAGATTTATGACACTAAAAATTTATTTCTAACATATATTACATTTTACAAACAAATTTATGGGGAACAATATTTTCAATTTGCATAAACCAGATTCGTAAAATTCTAAATATAAATATCAATATTTAAAGATTTAATATTGATTTTATTTTTAAAGTTTTGTATAATAAATTAAAAATTTATTTAAAATTTTCGTAAATAAGAAATATGATTTTTAACATTAATTATAAAAATTATTTCCGATTTAATTTCAATATTAAAATCAGTTTCGTAAAATATTTATCTTCACTTTTGATTTTAACATTAACTGTAAGAATCCTTTTCAATTAAAATTTCCATTTTTAAATTACTCTTCTAAAAGTTAATAAAAATAAATTATTTGAACTTATTTAATTATAAATATGAGTTTCCATTTTAAATATTCAAAAATTCAAAGTTCACCTAAAGTTCTTGATACAGGTAATTGTAAATTTTTTAAGTTCAGGGCTTTTTGATTAAAATTATATTTAAAAGTAGTAGTAATACAATTTATTTTATCTTTTTTAGTAAAATTATTAAATTTATTTATCTATTTGCATCATTCAAAAAATATCTTCTAGATTAATTCATTTATATTCTAGAATAATTTTTTATCTTCTAAAATAATTTATTCTCAAATTAAAATACAAACTTAATATAATTTAGAATAAAATATTTGAAAAATATAATTCTTTACAAATAGAGTCACATATGCATCATCTTGAGATATCTTGCTAATGAAGCTCACAGTCACTAAAGCTGCGGTACCACATGGAGGTGTAAGAGTCCACTGGTCATGTAGTATGATGTTCACGACGTAGGAAATTTATTTACATAGGAAATAATAAAGCTGTTGATATCATATTTATTATCTTTCTCAATGACTTTGGCAGCTATTGAAAGCTTCTACAGAAATAAAAATAGACAATCTAATTCATAGTTACTGTAAATGTACATCAACCCACGAAATGCTGATCATAAGTGGTTACACTTAGATCAATATTTTTCTAGGAATGGAAAATACAAGACGAATGCTTTGATGATCACTTAAGAATCCCACAGTATTTCGTAATTTGAGTAGAGTACTATTTCGATCAAATTTATTGTATATTATCATACATTTTTCGTTTCAATAAGATTTTAGCATTTTGTCTAGTAAACAAAAGTCATTGTGGAAAACGGTTTTATAAGAATTAGTTTTATGCAAAAAGGTTTATAAATAATAATTTATAATGTTATTAAACATAAGTAAATATTATTTTTATTATATATTTATAAAGTGTGAGAATGACCAGATTATTTTAATGGACGATCGAATCTTTGAAAGGTCAGAAACCGAACAACATGAAGAATCTTTTTGTAATCTTCCATCGGACTTCTGTGGGGACACATAAAATAAATCAAGAATGCAAAAGTGCTATTGCTGATTTTGTGAAAAATAATTTTATAACCGGAGGGAAAAATGAATCATCGATGATCATTTTACATTTCGATAATTAAAAAGAAGTTCTCAAAAATATAAGTTCATTTAGAATCTTTTTTATGGCAATTTCGTAATTTAGCCACATTAAATCTATTGTTAGACTCTTCTTGCAGCAGTGAAGACATGTGAGACTTCCTTGGGGCCTCAGCAGATAAATAATCTCAAATTATAATTTATATAATTGCTAAAGAAAATAACATTTTAACCTATTCTTTGATACTTTTATTTACTCACAAAAAACTCTAAGATTTGCATTATTCACAACCTCCTTATTTAGCAAGGGAACTAAATAAATTTGGCTTTAATTCTTTTAAATTATAAAAAATAATAAATTAATTAACACTTAAAAATTCCTCAAATTAAATTCAGAAAATGTGTTATTGGGTTCGAGATTAAGATCGAGGTTCATGAATAAATTTTATTTTTTGCCCTTTATTAAATTTTACAAACAAATTTATGAGGAACAATCTTTTCAATTTGCATAAACCAGATTTTTTTAAATTCTAAATATAAATATCAATATAATAATTAATGATTTAATATTGATTTTATTTCTAAAGTTTCGTATAATACATTAAAATTTATTTACTATTTTTGTTGATATGCACTTTGATTTTAGATATTAAAAATCATTTTCAATGTAAATTTTAATGCTAAAATTAATTTTATAAACTTTTATTTGTTACTTTTGATTTTAATCAGTAACTGTAAAAATACTTTTCACTTAAAATTTCCACTTTTACATTACTGTTATAAAACTTATGTAAATAAATTATTTGTTTACATTTTAATTATAAATATGAGTTTACGTTTTAAATATTCAAAAATATAATTTCACCAAAAATCCCTCTTTGTGTAAACTACAGTTTTACTAAAATTGGTATCAAACATTATAAAATAATCTTCAAAGTCACCGAATCAAAATCTTATAGAATATTTATGAGTCCTTTAATGCCAAGAAAAAAGGAAACAAAAGCTATAAAAAAATTAAAAAAATAGTTATTAAAACATGTCTTGCAGAAGTAAATCATAAATACTAGCCTCCCCTAACTGTGACGGATAACTTTTATACATAGTAAACTACTACTCTCAGCATTGGTGCACATGTAGTGAATCATTGACTGAGTATCGGGTTGGAACCTCAAAAAATACAAGAGCCTTCAGTGTAGCAGGCACATTTCGATTTACCTCTAAGAAATCAAAAGTAATTACTCCTTGTACCATGGTTTTGTAAGGCTTTGACCGTATAAGTACAATTAGTGCAATCAAAAATATATAAAGATATATTTTGATAGATATCACACTGAACCAAGGATGTACAAAGTAATACAAATGTATTTTGTCAATGTGCTTTCAATGTATAGCATTTTTCATTTTCATTGTAAAAACTTGTTTCTTTTTCATTGTAAAAAATGGTCTTTAAAATTATTCTTGAGATGGAAATATTTGTAAATTTCGGATATCGGTTTAGGAATTGGTTTGCCTCAGCAGGAGCACTTTTGTGTAACTAATTATGATCCATTATTGTTATTTTTCTTTGTAACTTACGAATGCTTTGAACGAGATTTGAGTATTGAGTACTGATAGTTTTGTTGATATCGTTTTTAATATTTGAAGTCAAATTCATTTTTATGACCGCAGATTAATAATTTTTATTTCAAACAAATTCGAATAAATTTTCAACTTTTTTTTAATAATCGATTCGCGGATATTTATCTTAACAATCAAATTCTGATTAAATGTCTAAAACGTGAATCTTAAAATTAATATCTAAATCAATTAAAATTTATTCTAAAATAATGCACATTTTAAAATTATTAGGTTCGAATTCAGCAGTTAAACTTATAACACTAAAATTTTATTATTAAAACATTTTTAGATGACTTTTTAGATGGTCCACCTGAACCAAATAAGTCTATAAGCCTGCAGATAGGCCTCCTAAAGGGACGTCATCCTTTCGCTTTCGTGCACGCTTTGGCAATCCAGTGAGAAACGACCAGTTATGGATAGCATTCCCATCATTCTTCATCATTTTGGCTGTGTACGTGGACTTCACACATCCGCCAAACGGACATCTGAAGGTTCCTCTCGCAGTTAGATCGGTAAAGCAGTAGTTCAGATAAGTTTCTAAAAGACTTGTTTCTAGCTCTCCTATCGAAGCAGCATTTGGATGGACGATTGGTACTTGAGTTGCGTTGACTTCTGCTATTGCGTTCAGTGGTTGATTCTTTTCTTCCTATTGTCTGGACTAATTGGCTCTGCTCGGAAATATTTGTGATGTATTTGTGAAATATGTGCTCAGAAAGGATTTGATGAGCCATCCTTTGGTCTAGTAGTTCTTTCGGAATAGATGACATTTGAATCCATCCGGCTCTTCTATTCTGAAGTGTATCTAAACTCTGTTAGAGCGTAAACTCCAATCAGTTTTTGTTCCCTGCTCGGTATAATACTGGTAAAAATTCTTTATCCGGTTTGTAAGGGATATTTCAAACTAAATTGTTTCATAAATTATTAATTAGAATATGTGGTGTTAAAAATAAATATTGTTATTTTTTGCATTTTATCAATTAAATTCTTGCTACAATTACTCATTTCGTTATTACTCGAGCTAACATCGCATCGCCAGAAAGACACTGTAATAAGAGCGCAAGCAGAAATCCATCGAGAATAGTTAAACTGGTTCGATGGAAATCTCCAATTAAGGCATAGAATGACAGATAAACAAATTTAATGATGGCTCTTATGTGGATGCTGGAAACATTCAAGAGCTCTCCACCATGAAACATGATATATGTTAAAAGACGTCATGGATGCTCTATAGAATATCTCTAAATCTCCAAATAGAGCACTTAAAGTATTCAATAAATCTGCAGAGGTACAGTCCCATAGAAAACATTGAAATATTATATATTTAGTAATTGTTTTACCTAATTGATTTATTATTAAATATAAATTAAAATAATTCTACTAATAATTATAGTTTAAATAGCAAAATTCAATATGAACTATTTTAAGAATAGTACATGTAGTATGATCCATTTAATGATATTTTCAGTTTCATTTTTATTATTTGATATATTTACTTAAAATAGCGTTTTAACAGAAAGGACAAAATGTAATTATAACCTAATAAAAATGGCAGGCGTCTCTACGTTCAATGAGGTTACATTGCTTGCGCTCGTATGGCAGGAACTAGTGTAACAGAAACTGTCCGAATGCTTGACATTTAAAGAAGTAATGTCTCGAAAGTAATGACTGTTCTTAAAAAGAAGGCTAAAGAAAGCCCTGGTCTGGCCGAATGCCGATATTGTCTGAGAGAACTCAATAACACCTACAAAAATCCGTTTTACCAAACATTTTGGTCAGGAGCTGCACAAATCTAGATAATACTACAAGAGAAAAGAGCTGCGTATAGAAAACCTATGTGTTCTCAAAGCAAATGTTTCCAAGTTTTTAGAGTGGTGCTAAAACATCTAGAATTATCCTTTCGAGCAATGGAAAATGTTATTTTCTCTGAAAAATCATCTTTAAGCTTAAAACCGTCCTCCAGCTGTGTAGAGGTTTGGAGAGAACAGAAAAAAGCATGTCATCCAGACTTCTTTCTTTCAACTGTAAAATTTAAAGAAGGGTTCAGTGATGATCTGAACTGCTTTTTCTCGAGAAATCATAGTCAAATGATTTCCCTTTATAGAAGAATTATTAGCAGATACGTTTTAGAAATTTTGAGGAAACAAGTTCATCATATGGTTCAAAAACTGTTTTTTGAGGCGAACGCCTTTTTAATAGATGAATAAACAACAATCCATGTACCTATAAACTTCACGAGGATCATCCTTATGGAGATTATTATCTCCAATCTTACATCTCAAAAATTTTGAACATTAATGTTCAATTTTAGAGAATCAAGAGAGAAGTCGATTTACTCCGCCGTCGTCTCTAAAAGAAATGGAGAGTTTTTTAATTGAAAAAATTGGCAAAATTCATTTAAAAACAATTCAAATTTGTGTGAATCTAACCTTCTGAGAATTGAGGCTGTAATGTAAAGGTAGAGCCACGCAAAATTAAAATATATTTTGTTGATTTTTTAAGGTGTTTTAATTATATTGTTAAAACTGTCTATACATATACTGGAAAATAACGATTTATTAAGTCTCTTAATGATAAATTACCATTTTCGTCACTGCTTCAAAGGCAAAAATTCAAGGTAACGGTTTACCGAAATTCGGAACTAATAAACGTTTTAGTATCAATATCACAAAACTATGAGCCTTGACATTTTGCTTACACACAGAAATACCTAAAGCTTTTTTTAGAACTTCATACTCACTCAGATTCTGAAGAGTTTGCGAGATGGTTTGAAGATAATCGTATGCATTAAAGAGTTAGAAGACACCTTTGGAATGGTACTATAATTAGAGCACCTCGATTATCTTCCATCTTATTATATCTTATTTGATCCATCTAGGTATTTCCAAAACAGACTATCACCAAGGCTTGGCATAGAAGATGGGAATGTGTTATTGGGTGATTGCATATCGAAATTAGACATTTTATATAAGAGTTACAAAAGGAACAACCATTTGTATATTTTTAGATGAAAGGAATTTTGTGAAGTGCTCCTTTCTCTAAAAGCCGAAGAAGTTTCATTCCAAAAGAAGATGGGACATTTGTTGTAGCTAATAAACATCGCAATAAGGATCTGCTAGAATAACGTATTGTGAAACACTACTTTCGTATGTTTTGTGTGTGTATGTGATTTTCTTTCTTCTGCTTTTGTACAAAGTCTTGGCTTGATTAGTTGTTCTTTGTATTTGGTCCTGTGTGTGAAGAGTATGATAGTGATGTTCTTCAAACATGCTTGTCTATTCTGTGTGTATTTTCGATGCCCCGCTTAATTCCTAACTCTTGGAGCGACACTCTTATTATCTATAAACATATCCTGAGATAATTTATTAATGAAGATGTGAACTACGTAAGCATGTTGTCTCGTGGCAAAGACATTATTATTCTAAAACCAGTGAGACTTACAACAGAAACATTCTACAATGAGATGATAATTTCCTATCTGACGATACCATTTTATTATTTATGCTGGATGGATTATCAAATTATAAAAGATAAAGAAAAATGTCCCAAAGAATTATCTTGTGAAAATCAATCTAATCTAAGGGTGATAGCGAGTTTACAAGAGTCTCCTAACAAATTATCTTGTATCAATAGTGATGTGGCTCAACATGAACAAATCATTCACGGTTTAACTGAAAGATTGAATTTTCTTAATGATTTATGTGATAGTTTACGATCTACTCATGAGCGATTGAGAGATAAAACAGATAAAGACGCATTGATCAATGAATACAATAATGAGAGAAAAGAATGCCAATCACAAATTGAGAAACTTCAAACAGAACTAAATAAAAGAAAAATAGGAATAAAATCATCAGAAAATTATTTTATACGAAAATAAATCAACAATAAAATTGATTAATAAATTTTGATATACAAACTTACTTACCGTCGAAATAATAATCTTTTATGATGCGGATAGATATTATTTATCGTTGATTTCAAGTAAATTGTTAAATATATTTATTTTGTTAACTTATCTTGCGTTTTGTTTGTCTTATTATTTTTGTTTTTTTTATTACTAAAATAAGTCATTTCAAAAGTATAATTGTTGACGAATTATGTAATAGAAAATATTGTATTTACAATATACGAAGTACAATATTTTCTACACGTATCACTATTTGGGTTGTTGATATTTTGGCCTTTCGTTGTTCGAGACGTTAGTACCCTCTTCCTGGTGGTCATTTACCTCTTCCGAAATTCAGATTTCCTTGAGTTCAGATTATTTATTTATTAGTTCTTAATTAGGAAACTAGTTCATAAAACAACGTTTTAACCAAAGCATTAAACCTTTTCACCAAGTTTATTTATTGTCATTTTCAGCGATATTAAATTATTATTAAATTATTATGAATTATAAGTTCTCTGGATTATGAGTTTGCGCCTCCTAGAATGGGGATTGCTCATTAGTAAATTAGTTCATAACAACCAAATGTTTAATATGAAAAATAATATTATACTCACAATTTCACTAATTGGATGTAAATTATTAAACATGTAAATTATTTAAATTAAAAACGAATTATGTATTATTTAATTATGCAAATTATTAATTTACTTGATTATACTTATAAAAAAGAATAATGTTATAATTAAATAATAATGTAAACATTATTTGAAAAAAATATTATTTAGACAATGTTAATTATATAAATTATTCAAAATTATAATAATTTCTTTATTAATATTTGATTTTAAGTCTTTAATGTAAAATTTTTAATTATACATGGGGCCCAGTAGAAAACCAAAGGACTTTATTAATTCAAAGTGTATTTAATTAAGCACGTGATAAAGGTAAACCATTATATTTACATAAATAACCTCGTTGTTATGAGGTAACGGTTCTGCAAAGGGGGTCCGCGACGAACTAATGCATATTTATTTATTCTAAGAGCTGCCTTTTTTTCTTTACTAACGCGGTGAGTTTCTCAGGGACACTCAGTGGTCGCCAATGTATCTCTTTCCACCGTTTCTACCTAGGTTGCATGCAAATGCGTGCAAATGGCTACACGCTGTTACACGCCGGTTAATTTGCAGTTGACGTTCAATGGGTTGCCTACCCTTTTGACCAAGGGTTGACTCCGCGTAATTTTAACAGCGCATTAATGCAAACGCTGCAAACTTGCAAATATAAAAGTTGTGTGTGCGCGTTTTGGGGGTTTGTTAGATTTGAAATGCGAAGATGATGCAACTGACGCGAGCGACGCGACCGATTCAGTGTCTTGTATTCAGTTTTCCTTCGCTGCCACTGTCAATCGCTTGTATGCACAACTCCCCGAAGACGTAACAGGTGAGTGATATTTATCCATAATCTATTTATACTACGTAAAAGAAAGTACTGATAATAATCAGCTTAAAAATTTATATATAGTAAGTAACGGAGCTTACGTTCAAGAAAGCTCCCGCGAATATCAAATCCGCAAATGTTAAGTCTCATGTTAATCTAATTTAAAATCAAGTCAGAAAAAACACAAAAAAACTTTAGTAAAAGAAAATCCGCTGATGATCACACCATAACAATTTATTATAAATCATTAATTTATAAATTAATTTAATTTAATTTTATCAATTTTTTTAGATTTAAGATGATCCCCAAAAAGATAATGAGATATGTCATTTCATATTTACAATATGGGTTTACTGTAATAAATTCGAAAGGTGAAGAGACACCACAGTGTGTCTTATGTTCTGAGGTACTGGCATCCTCTTCTCTTAAACCCAGTAAGTTAAAGAGACACTTTGAAACGAAGCATCCCAGCTCAATGACCAAATATGTCGACTTCTTTAAGCGCCAAGCCGAACGACTGCACAACTCCAGGATCGATGCAACGGGAATCTGGTGGCAGATCATGAAGGCTGGTTTGAGAGCGTCCTATGAGGTTTCAAGGAAAATAGCTGCGGCCCCAAAACCACACAATATCGGAGAAGAGTTGATATTACCTTGCAGCAAAGATATAATATAAAATGTTCTGAGAGGTTCGGAGCTCAGCAAGTTAAGTTACGTTTGCCTGTCAAACGACACTGTTCGGAGGCGAATAGCAGAAATGTCCGAAAACATTCTGTCGCAAGTGGTGTCAAAAATTCAAAACTCAATGTTCTCCTTCTTTGCAATCCAACTTGATGAAACGATGGATGTCGCCAACTTAGCACAACTTTGAGTCTACGTACTATATATATATATATATATATGATAAACACCTGGAAGATGAATTTTTGTTCTGTGAAACTCTCAATACCAGAACAACTGCAAAAGAAATCTTTCATAAAGTGGACAGATTCTTTGGAGGCATTGATATCAAATTGGAATATCTTATTGGCGTGTGTACTGACGGTGCTCCAGCAATGCTTGGTTGCCGTTCTGGGTTTCAAACTTTGGTTAAACAAAAATCCTCAAACATGATTGGTACACACTGCAATATTCATCNCCAAGCTTTAGTGGTAAAAACAATGCCTGACGAGTTGAAAAAATGTTCTCAATCATGTGATTACAGCAGTAAATTTCATAAAATTAAATGCACTTAACTCTCGTTTGTTTTCCGAGTTATGCAAAGAAAGTGATGCCGAATTTGAAAAACTCTTGTTGCACTCACACATGAGGTGGCTTTCTAAAGGAAAGGTTTTAAAGAGGGTTTTTATACTCGATAAAGAAATTCAGCAGTTTTTGAAAGATACCAAACCAGACATATTTATTTATTATTTCCTTGTCATTTTTGGTAGACATATTTGAATCCGTGAATTCTATCAATCTGGCGCTCCAAGGAAAAAATATCACAGTGCTCCATTGTCACGAAAAATTGCTCTAGTTCTGGAAAAACGCCTGTAGCCGTCGCATTAAAATTGTTATTTAATTTTTACGATGTAATATTTTCTCAATATATATGTTTTATTCGCTATACCTTTTTTATTCTTTATTTTTTATTAATAGGGGACCGCGAGCTATCGAACAATTTTTAAAGGGACCGCCTCGTATAGAAAATTTCAAATAATTTGAGAACCGCTGTTTTAAGCTTAAAAGGTTTTTGTGTCATTACTTATTATTAAATATTTATATTATGTATTTTATGTAAAGTATTTCTCGGTCAATGGACTTTATATTTTATTTATTATAAAAATTATATTTCTAAAGATAATGAAACTAATATTTTTGTTTATAAAATGGTAAATAATACAAATAATAGTTTACACAAAATTTTCTGTTACAAAATTATTTTTTAGAACAAAACAGCTTCATAGAAATATAAAATGTGAGATGTTCTCGTGAATGTTCTGTTTGAGTTTTGTAATTTGAAGAAAAAAACAGAAAAACATTCAAATACTATTTAAATAAAAATGACATTTTCATAAAAAGATTTTACAAAGGATTCAACAAAAACTAAAAGATTTTAAAAGAATAGACATAAAATGTTACCATTCTTTCTGAAAGTCACGAAGAAGCCTCCACATTTCGGCTTTGTATGAACCATATCTGTACCATTCGTAAAGCATTTGGTCCTTTCCGTTCTGTGACTTAATGTTATTTATTAACTTGTTTGTTTTTAGTTATTTAAAACAAATTTATTTTCCCATTTATAAAAGGTTTTTTATATTTATATTTCAAAAATATTTTTAATATTAACGAATTAATAATAAAAAATCAACATATTTTCAAAATAAAAGTATTAACTTTATTTTAATGCATTTGTCGGGTCACGATATTAAACGTCCTTGATATATAAAGCGACAAACCTTCATCTGGTTACTTTTTTAAGACAAACAAATTAATTTAGTGAGAAGACTTCTTTGCAGTAGATGACATTTCTAATGGAATTAAAGTTTAAGTTGAGCTCAGAAAAATTCGTGTTAATTTTGGTGTTTATCTGATGTTTTTCAAATTATAAAACTATCACTAGACTTCAAGCATGTCTTATTTATTTAAAATATCACAAACAGTTGGGGTAACGTCTTAGCTATATGGTGGGTACTTAAGAACATCCCAACCCACATCTTCAAATTTTTGGCGAGTCTGACGTGAAACATTAGTTCATACGTTTTCTTGTTGAAAAGAAACAAGAGTCTTGTAGATACCATGAACACACCAAGAACACAGTCTAAATTGTTGCAGTAAATTTTAGAAATGATGGTTTAATGCGCAGAAGGTATTCTCATGCTACACTGATCCCCATGCAGTCCACCAATCGCACATCATCACCTTTTTTGATGCACATCACATCGAGGTGTCCGTTTTACAAGTTGACCTGAACTCAGACAATGTTTTATGCATTTCCAGTTTTTCAGCGCACTTTTCAAAGCACATCAAGATAAGTTTTAATCCACAACGGCTAAATTTGTGCAATAACCAAGAATGATAATTCGTCAATTTGTTTTAATCTCATTGAGTTCATGCGGGACCTATTGACCACGTTTATTTTTCTTGTTCATTTTCTGAAGATTCCAAAGAATGGCTGAATTGGCCGTTTGGAGTTCAGCGGTCAGTTTGCAGGTTATTTTGGTTGGATCCACTTCAAAGGAATGGTCTAGTGCTAGTTTATCAATGGTTGTTGGGCGTCCGGAGCCATTTTTGTTTTTAATATGCGCATTGTAGGAGTGGAATTTCGCAAATCATTGAAAACATGTTCTTTCAGTCGTGGAATCTCGGCCTTTGCCAGCGCAAATGTTTTATGACGCTTCCACTGTTATATGACCAAGTTTGAATTAGTAAAAAATCAATTAGTGGATTTCTTCTTTTTACTTGAGGTACTTTCTACGAATTTCTTGTCCATTGTAGCTTGATTATCATTATTATTTATACATAACAAAATAATTATTACCATTACCCACACTATCACTACAAAAGTCCCCCAAAAGGCCGAGAAACGGTACTTGTCCACAGTAACCAACTGGTGTAAATAAAAATCGGACTTTAAAGTAATTCATATATGTACATTCCTGCAACAAGGGTTTTGATGAAAGCATACCTCTTCAATAATCCATAATGAGAATGGAAGTATAATTTGCAGGACTTGTCAAAGATTTCTGTCTTGGAATTCTCTTCCATTATTTGATTTTAATAATCTCTCAATCAAATCAAATTTTCTACTTCGAATATTCGATTTATATAAAGTTTTGTTTACATCGAAGTCATTTTTCACTGAATAATCCAATTTTTTAAGAATTTGAATAAAATGTTCCAATGACAATAATATGGGGAAATATCTGTAAACCATCGATTTAGTTATTTCAATTTCTGGTACAGACCATGGAATTTAGATTTAGATATGTCTCACACAACTAAAGTTATTTAAACTCTATCGCAAGACTCCTAAATTCGTTTCTGGTTTGAGTAACCAGTTTTTATAGGATCTTGGAAATAAAAGTAAATAATCATATCCAGGGTTTGTTAGCAGTGTGTGTATTTTTAATGAACACATGGTTTACCTATAAATAGCTAATTGTTTTGGTGTACGTCTACAAAAGTTAGGTGTACATTGTACACCCAAAGTGGCTTTAAAAAACCCTGATTATATCGGTTAATAATTTGATGAATCAAAATTATTCACTTCTACACCTAAACGAAAGCCATTATTGTTCTAATAACCGACATTTTGACATCTCACTCTTATTATCAATCTTAGTTCAGTCAATATTCGACTTCATAAGACAAGCAATGAAAGGGAAATACAATCATACAAAATTCAAACAAATTTAATAGTAAGTTCATCGAATCTCGATATTTTATATAATTTAAATTTAATATAATTGCGTAGAAAATATTTCTTAAAAATTAGAAAGTTTATTTTATCTTTTTAATTATTTTAAAAATTACTCATTTTATTCCTTTTGTATAAATTTATAATTTGATTCATTCGATCTATTTTTAATTTCTAATTACAAAACACATATCTTGCATGTAAAACAATTAATTCTGACTTATTAAAATATATATATTGTTTATTTTAATTTTTTATCACAAAATTTTATTTTTCATTTTTTTTCTTTTTTTTGGGTCTTGACTACCCGACAATAAAGCTATTTTTAAATAATTATATTTAGAGAAATGGAAGAATGCAATCGCTACAGCATATGTGGCTGCAAGCATCAAGTAATCCTCACGGCAATTACTGGGATTCCAAGACAGCAGAAATACAAATGTCCAAAATCTGGCCCGCTTCAACCACAATCCTGTGGAATATGAAGACAAAAGTGATGAGGAGGGCGATGTATTTGAACGACAACAACCAAACAATGGACAAATCAGTATATGGCGAAAACCATCAAAACTATTAAAAGCTTTTTTTATAAAATAAATATTAATGCTCATGTTACTTATTTGAAAATATCAGGTATTCGTTAAAATTTCAAAGTATATTTAAGTTTACTTTTATTAAGACTCATCTATTCGTGAAATTGTCCCGAATTATTATGACATTCTCATACAATCAACTACAAAAATTTATATATAATTCACTAAATAATACCTAAAATATTTTTTTTCGTTCCTGGGTTATTTTTAATCTTGGGTACTGAATGCTAGGATACTCGTGGTCCGGCGGTTGCCAAATAATTATTCAGTTACTCCGTCAGAAAAATAACTATTAATGAATTTTTCGGGTGGCAGAGAAATCTCAAAATCCAAACTGCAATTAATTTCTCTCAGCAAAAAAGTCTGAAAGAATAATAATAAATAATTATTTTTTTCTCAATTTAGTTTAGAATTGTGAAAAACTGAATACAGCAATTAATCAAGATTAAAGAAAATTATTCCTAACAGCATCATTTAGCGGAGCCAGCAGAAAGGATTCAGGAATAATTAGGAAATATAATTGATAGCCGTAACGACTATGATGAGCTTTTTGCCACTGCTTTTTGTTCGCTTTAGACTTCTTTCAAAATTTGGCATTTGAATAGAGGAAAGGAGAAGAAGAAAGACTTGTATCATGTGCTGTGTCAGTTTACGTAAACGGGTTTTAATTATTCAAAAATGTCCAGATTAATTTTCCAATAAAAGAAAATAAAATTATATTCAAATGAAGAATTTTCTTTAATTGTCCCATTTCTCTTTTCGAATGAGGTCGGTCAATGGGAATCACGCAGACGAACTAATCAAATTACAATGGGTAATTAAGGTTATTGAAGGGAAATGAGGTATTTCCGTTCTTGTGTTTAACGAAATCCTGATTTTCCAGTGAACTGGAAAGAAGATTAATTATTGGTTAATTATTTTTTTGAGAGAAGAAAAGGATTCTGTTTAAAGTTAGATTGTTTTTTGTCTTCTTTCCTCATTTTGCAAATGAGAAATTGGAATAAATTTACTTATAATAAGTTAACGGTAAGACTTGTTACTAGTAGATAAATCCCTTTTACCCACGGATTTTTGATGGCACTCATTCACACTTTGCGCTTTGACCATATATTATATTTCAAAATCAATAAGAAGACTCTCCCGACTGAACGGATAACTGAATATTGTAGAGACTACAGTACCAGCATTGGCGTACAGGGTAGTGATTCATAGACTCTGTATCGGATAGAAACCATAAATATACAATACAGAGCCTACTGACTTTCTCGCACGGCTTTGGGTGCAAGAATGCAAGTTTTCACTGCACGGGCACGCTTCGCTTTCCCAGTCAGAAATGACCAGTTATGATCCCTCGTACCGTGATTCTGTAGAGCTTTGGCTGGTAAACACATTTCGTACAATGAGTTACGGGACACCGAAATATCCCCACATCATTTGTATTACTTAACCGAAAGTCGAGAACGACTCTTGGAATCAGTCCTAAGTCCGTCTCCGTGGTACCGTCGATTGGCACTGACACATGATGCATCGATATCGGGTTCAAAGATTTTGTGAAGCACTAGTACCACTAGTACTGCCTTGGGTTCGGTGATCGATCAATAAATGTTACTTTAACCATCCATCCGTTTTATATATCTTGTGACAATTTTCCATGGGACATTTGAAAGGTTTGTCACCATTCTGTTGACCGGTTACAAGTTAATTCGTGTTTGCACTTGCATTAGCTATTTCCATTTGCGAAACTTGGTTCAATATAAATCACTGAAAAAACTTTGTTTATCATGTTTAGACGTGTCTCTTTTATTATAAAAAAGTTTATTGAAGGTTAATTATATTGTTTCCCTGACACATTGAATTATATCATCTTCAAACTGAACTAATAAGTATATATTTGCATTTATCTACCAAAACAATAGTTATTTAATTAAGTAATTTCTAAATCAGGAAAATACTTTCAAAATATTAAAGATGATGTTTTTACATTAATTTTAGGATCAAATGATGTGATCATCAATGCTACACACGTAATCCTTGTTTCGAGAAGTTAGATTCTCGAATACTCCCTTATATGATCTAGACACACTTTTAAATTTAATAAATTATTTTTTGTCGTATTTCATAATTGATTTATTAAAAGTATTTTTATGATTTAGAAAAAGCATAAATATCGATTCCCACATAAATGCGAATATAGCATTGTTATTTTAGTCCGATGATGACGGTTGGTCGTTCGAAATAATAGCAATAAATTATAATTAGCCTTATCTTGTGTTTTTAAATTAAGATATTCACTCAAACAATGTTTGTGGAGAGGTTTAAGTCCCTACATTATTTAAAAGACAAAGAATCATATTTCTATTATATTTAAAATAGTAAAAGAAAATAAGATACCCCGAAATGGAAGCAATGTACAAAGTTGTCGACTTTCCGATATTCCAATAAATGAGTTCCATTGCATTTTTAAAGATGCTACAAAGTTTTACAGTCTTTTGAGGGACTCAGGACTCATTATTTAATACCAGAGACGATGATGAAACCATCTCATTGTTTTGCAAAGAAAGGAAGCTGCTCATTACAAAAGGCAATTTAATTACAAAAAATAAACAGTCTCTTTTTTCATATAATTTCTTTCAAATTAAGCGTTTTCCTTTGGGTTTGACTAATTACTTTTCAATTCTCCTTTGCTATATAATTGGAAGAGGTTGGGCTGCTGTCTGACCATCATAAGTATTAGTTGTTCCTACATTCGGATGGTAATTTGATTCTGAAAAGAATGAGGTTATTTAAACTTTAATTAATTAAATGATGGAGAAGTAAAGTCGTCTCAAAATACATAAATCCCCGCCTGTCTTAAGCAATTCATCCGACTGCTTTTATAATTATTTGTGATTATAAGTGGAAATTACTTATACAATTTAATCAAAATATTTTGAAGATACACGGGAGGAGCTGCGTCCCTACTTTGATAACAATATTCTTTATTCTCAACAAAGATCGAAATCGCCTACAAACTGTTTTAGTAAAATTAGAAGAGTAAATACATTCTGGTTACTTTCGGGATGTTTATTTTATAACGGTTTAGTGTATCATTTTATGAATGTTTACCAACATTTCCCACACCAAAAGGCGAACTCCCCAATTATATGGGATTATTTCCACGAATTTTTTATATGTAGCAAATTATTATTTATATAAAAGAAAGAAAAATATATAAATAAAACAAATGTAAATTTTTTATATAAAGTTTTCATTTATTACTTTTGTTTAAATATTGAATATATTTTGTTGATTGTTTATAATGAATGGAATACGTATGATTGATTTATTATAACCCCGTAAATGCCTTTGATGCCCGCTATCAGACCTCCCCTATTGATTATAATTTATATTTTGTTAATTTTTTTGGCCGAATCCGTTGGGCCTTGGGTGCATCCAATTATTCAAAAGTCTTATGGCTTGCGTTTTGCATATTTTTTAGTGTCTCAGCAGGCAAATAACCCGGTTGAGCCTATCTCCTCTCCAGATATGGATGGCCATCGGCCACAAGGCGCTCATCCGCATTTTGACAGGTTTTGTTTTTAATCCTGTTTGGTATCCACAAACCCTCTTCCCCAAGGAACCAATTTAGTCGCTTACCCATCCGACTAATTTTTTCCATACAATTTTTTCATCCTTTGGACAATCAATAGTAGAGCTTTCAGAAATTGACATCATTTAAAAATAAAAATAATTTTAATCCGATCATCTGAACTAATTCGACACTTGATTAATCTTTTAAAAATATTTTCTAGGAATTTCATTCTTCTTCGTTTGGATTTAAGTCACTTCGCCGTGGGTCAGGCATACGAAAGCCTTCAGAAGTGATCACCATGTGCAGTTGCTCTTCTAAAAATTGCCATGTTCAAATAAACTCTTTTCCTTAGAGTTGTCTTCTAATTATTCTTTTAATCATCCTTTTCATTCTTCATTCGATCACGATCTTTGCTAGTTCTTGCTTTCTTATCTGATGTCCAAAGAATTTCAGCTTCCTTTCCCTGATTGACTTTTCTATTGATTCCGGTCTTTGATGTAATATTTTTGTCAATTTCTTTCAGACAAAGTAGTTTGTTCTCCTTTCTTTCCATGGGATCTTCAGTATTTTCATGTAGCAGTTCTTTTTAAACGCTTTAAGTTTAACCAGACTCTTATGAGTGAGTGTTTAACTCTAGCATCCATAGATAAATATTTCCCAGACTTAGTGGTCTTCATTCTGCTCTTCGTGTTAAATTTCATTTGTTAAATTCAATTAAATATGAATTATTTTCCAAAATAATAATTAAATTTGTTCATTTAAAAATTTCATTCAAAATTAATCAAATTATTTAAAAATTTACAATGATTTTAAATTAAAAATAAATTAAAACAATAAACCTAAATTTAAATCGAATTAGTTTCAGAGTACAAGAATTATTTTCTTTCACTCTTATTATTGATCACCCCTCTGATTAGAAGAGACACACTCCAAAATCAACACGCAATATTCAAACACAAAACATCAAACATTCTAAACATTCCTCACAATCCCCAATCGGGATTATTCATACTTTGTAATATTAAATGTTCATATTTAAGTATAGATTCTGAAATCAGAACAGACTTGTTTTAAATTTGAATTCAATCTGAATATTTATTTAAGTAAAACCATTTTAATAAAATAAATAGTTTCATAAATTAAAATTTGTCTACTTACCAAAAATAATACTTCCGTTCTCGGTTTACATTGACTAAGAAAATATTTTGAAAATATTTTTTATAATTTTTATAACTTCCATAAAAAAGGACGACTTCATTCAGCAAATCTTTTCAATTTTGATTCATCTAAGATTTTTTGCTAGAGCATAGAGAGTATAGAAGAAAATAATTCTTCAGTGGTATTGGGTGTACAACTAATTAATTTCGTATTTTTTGTTAAAAAAACCATTTATTTATGTATAAAAGTGATAACAAATACGAAATTAATTAGTTGTACACCTAATAATATTTTTCTAAACATCTTCAAAAATCGCGAATCTATGGTGGTGCAATACAACATTCATCGGAAATAATGGAAAGGAATTAATTATTTGACTTTTTTGCTCTCACTTCCAGACCATCAGAAGGGGTTATATAAAACCTTAATGCAGGATGTTTGAAAATAAAAAATTCGTTTTCCCGTGTATAATGTTACTTTAAAAAACTTTATTTTTTAATTTATGTTATCAAAAACCGAATGAAATTGAGATTATTTATTATGCTTTGCTTTTTATTGGCAAAAATAAATAATTAAAATCAGAAAATTAAAATTATAATATTAGGTTGGTCGAAAAATAATGGCGGTTTTGGGACA
>MQRK01156106.1:0-12441 GCA_001938485.1 Girardia tigrina | reverse complement strand
TGAGGTTGCAACCACTTCTCACAATAATAAAATTAAATAAATATTTTAAATCTGAAAACCGAATAAGTCAACACAATGAGTAACCGAAAGGGAAATATTTCGAATTTCAAAGTAAAAAGATGAGTATCTCAACATTGCGCTCTTATCCAAGATTTAAGAAGACTGTTTTTCTTTTCTTATTGTTCACCTTTCAAAAAATAAATAAAATATTCAGTATAATCTCTACATTTTTCCGTGTGGAAATTGCTGACTACATGTAAAAATTTATTTATATCGTTTAAATACAAAAATAATTTATTATTATTTCAACATTACACGAATAATTCAGGAAGACTTTGACCGTGTTACAGGACAATCTAAAATAAAAATATATTTCAAAAAATTAATCTTAAATATAAATTTTATATCATATTTTATATTATATTTTTATATTATCTGATTCAAAATTGAAAGAATTATTATATTAAATTTAATTTTGTCATTTTGGTTAATTAAAATATTATTTTTATCGATATAAAATTATAAATTATTTTTAGGATTATGTTTTTTAAAGACTAAATATTTATTTATTTAATTAATTAAAAACCGGGTATAATTATATGCGATTTGATACTGATTAAAAACGATCAAAAAATTTTACAAATTTTTGTGAATTAAAAAATGTTTACTGTAATAATAAATCATATAATTTATTTTAGAAACAAAATATTTTCAATCATAAATCTGTGAGAAATATTTGAATGTTGTATGTTGATTTGGAATTGTGTCATTAGTACCCAGATGGAGGATTGATATTTATTCTTATAATCTGAAACTAATTTCATTTAGGTTTAATGTTTATATGTATTTTTAATTTATTTTAAAATCATTGTTAAATTTTGAATGATTTGATTTCTTTTATTTTAAATTTTGTATGGAATTATTTAAAGTGATATTTTAAATTATTATTATTATTATTATTTATTTTAAGTAATGAAATTCATGGTAAATATTTTAAAGGGTTTTTCATGTATCAAATCGATTTAAAAAATCTGATAAAAATTAATAATATATTATTTTTGAAGTCAATGTCTGAATGTTCAACCGTGAATTGTACCAAAGATGATCCAATTTATGTGTATAATTAAAATTATAATCAATGTGTAAGTTCTTATAACAATATTATTAAATAATATAATTTATCGAAAAAAAATAATTTCATTAAAAATTCTATTATAAAATTTTCGTAATTTTTTTACATTTTCATTTTAAATTTGGAACGTTATATTTCAAAGATAACCAAAAAAAATATAATTAACCAAATCTAAAAATTCCAACAATATTTTAGCTCTCTACAAATATAACGTATTTTGTCTTTCCTTTTAGATCAAATCAAATTTGTACAATTAAACTTAAATATTTACAAAAATATGCTATATTTATAAAATTAATTTTTATATAATTAATGTTTCAATAAAATTTATGTAATAATAATAATTTATATCATTTTACTTTATATCATTTTCTCTCATAATCTTTTACGATGGATTTTTTAACTTTTTAAATTTGTACTATCTCTTTCGAAACTTTATATTCTCCATATTTGGAGTCAAATTTCTACATTAAATTATGATTTTTCTTTCTAAATTTTATATATCGTTCTAAAATCTCAACTTGGCTTTTATGAGCTTTCTTTTGGCTTAATTAAACAGATTATTATTATTTCTTTGCAGAACACTCATATAATCGTTAGTAGAATTATCTGGTTTTTATTTTTATAATGATATATTGCCAAAAAAATCACTACAAAACGATTCATTTGATTCAAACAAGAAACTCCAAAATCTTTATTGCATCAAATTATTTCTGCAAATTTTTATTAGACACTGTACCGCTGATTTACAAACCTTTTTTCACCTTTTTTTACAACATTTTGAATTGTGACAAATTAAGTCACGTAGATTTATTTTAATTGATGCATTTAAACAATACATTCCTTTTACAATAATTATTTTTCGCTCCAGATACATTTGTAGATAAATTACGGTATAAATTTAAAACTATATACAATATTATTTAAAATTTTATAATATTAATAAATACTATTTTCCAGTCGCATCTCCGGAAAGAGTGGTCCAGGAGAAAAGTTCCGGTCCTATTTTCTTATTTTGGAATTTCGGAATATCAATGTCTCTGCTTCTGACAATACTGAACAGTTAGAGATAGTATGACAAATGATTCTTCTAGTCCCGGACCCTGTTCATATCAGACCCCCACATAACAAAATTTTTGATGATTATTCCTTTGCAGTTCATAATTGTGCAGTGTACTAATTTGTCTATATAATCCTATCAGTTTGAAGATGTGTAATATTGATGATTCTATCTCGCGTTAAATTATTTTTTTTGTAAAAATTCTCAATTTAGACTGAAATCGCACTGGAATTTTATTTTAATAAAGTTTTGAAGTTGATTTTTTAAATTTTATTTTATTATGAAATTAATTTATTATTGAGTTAATTAAATTTTTTATTGAAAACAATTTTGTTTTTTTTATTGAGATGGAAAGATAATTTTTTTCGTAATAATTTGGTGTAATAACAAAATAATTGACGAAAACGTTCTCGGTTTGTTAACAAAATCTGAATAAAATATATAAATTTGCTCTTCTCAGAACGTGAATAACCTTAAAATTTATACCAAAATTAGATGTTCCACAATCTTTACGGAAGGTCTCGTGTAGTGTGAGAGTGACAACATAATCTTGTTTGAATCATCACATAATATAATAATATTTTAATAAATTATTTATTTCGCCATTTGCTAAAAAATAATAAGAATTAAGTCATTAATCAATTTAGTTAGAATGTACTCGTACGAAAGTTTTGACAAAGATTGTCTTAAAGACAATCAAAATTGTTGTGTTAATAAAAATATGAAAGTCAAATTGGTGTTCCTAATAAGGCGACACACGACCACGTGACTCAGATCATCAAAGGTCCGGAGACATTCGACGGATTTGAGGGATTTTCAGAGGAAAGTAAAATCATATTTGTAACGCCATACATAACTCCGGATACAATCATATAGTATAAAACAGCATGTGAAGCGAAATTAAGAGCACCTTTCTCCAAGGAAAAAACATACTAGATCTAATGAAAGAAATGTTAGATTTGAGAATTGGCTCCAGCGATCCAACAATAATAATTTTGAAGGCAGACGAACTAATAGAAACATCGGTAGAAAAAAAGTTAGGTAAGAAAGAACTATCGAATTGGTGTTCTTCATATTCAGCATCCACAATAACGATCAAAATTCACAATTCTTTTTTAAACGTAATTTTCTTTTAAAATTGAGGGGGAAAATTATTATTATTTTGTTAATTAGAAAATCTTAAATATTTGTCGATAAAATTGTAATTTTGAGATATTTATAATTAATTATAAATTTTCATTTATCGATTTTTTTAAGGAATCACTACAATTTTAGGAATTGTAAATTTTGTACTTTTGATTTATGCCTTACTAGGTAAAAGTGAGTTGATAGATTCTTTCAAATATAGTCAATCTGACAATTCATTTTTACAATATTAATAACAAATGGAATAATATAAAAAATGCTTTCAAAATTTCGAAGTAGCTTATTAAAAAAATTTTTTTACTGATTATTCTTACGAGAAAACACTAATTGTTGAAAGGATGCAGGGGTAGGATAAGGATTTTGTGGAGTGACTTGGTATTACAACAGACGTTGGGTGAACACCGAAACCGATTCAAAACTTCTGAAAAAGACAATTCAAAATTTCCATTTAAAACATTATTTTAATAATCGAAACTCTATCTATTAGATTTAATAGATTTCTTTAATTAATTATTTTATTTAAAAAAAGTGTCATTAAAATGTATTTTTTAAGAAAAATGTAAATAAATTAATATAAATAATCCTGATGTATTTTCTTCAATTATTAATTAAATTTTATTTTTTTTTCATTTCTTAATCTTAATGCAAGAAACTACTTAAAATTAATTAAGAAAGTTATTATTTATTTATTATTTATAAATTTATTTACTGTTAAGACAATGATAAAGTGATAATTATTTTATTTCGCAAAGAATATTATTTCCGTCTGCAGATGAAACATGATCAAAGTAAAGACATGATTGCATTCTTTATCTTTTTACAAATTTTATATATTTATATTTATTTTTGAATTACTATTTGTGACTTTGAATAAAAAGCGCAACCATTTCTGTTTAGAATTTACTTTCAGATGACACAAGAGACGTATTATGTGACGCACGGGCGACGATTTTTCCTACATTGTCAAACTATCAAACGTCACGACAAGAATAGTAATTTTAATTTAAATGAAACATTATTCTTAATACTCATTTTGAAAAAGTCTCTAAATAAAAGGCTCTACCATGTAAAAGTTTAGAAATCTCTTTTTTTAACTTTGGAAAAGACGTTAATCATAATAAATGAAAAAATATGTTGTTTGTGTATATTTGTAGTGACAGTAATGCCATTGCAGCAACAGCCATTGAATAATTAATTTTGTGAAGAATATATTGATTGGTGCTTATTATATGTTGTTTGATATATGTTGCTTTAGGTTTGTGTTTCTCTCACCCAGAAGGAAAATTGATATTTTAAATATTTTAAAAAAGTTGGATTGTTTAATCAACTATTAAAATTTAAATAATCAACTTTAAAATTAAATTAATATTTCATAAATATTATTTTAAGAATATTTTTCATAAAATAAATAAAACGTATTTTTAATTTAATGTATAAATAATTTTTGTAATCGAATTGTAAATTAAATTTGTTTGAATAATATTATTAAGAATATTATTAAGAATATATTATTAAGAATATTATTAAAAAACTTATCAATCAAGAACGATGATGAGCTACGCAGGTTTTATGGAGAATTGTCCTTGTGGCAATTCAAATTGTGATACAAATAAATTTAATGAAAACTCAATTAATGTTCTTAATATGGCGACCAACGACCACGTTACTCCGAATATCAGAGGTCCAGAAAGAAAATTCATCGGAGCTGAGTCAAAAGTTGAGGAATTCCTAAAGAGCTTCGGCAGATATGCGAAGATCACGGGATTCTCTAAAGAAAGAAGAGTCTTGCTGGTGACAGCATTCATGACTCCGGAAGCAATAAAAAAATACTAGAATGCACATGGGAAAATTGGATCAAACGACTCCTTAACCGTATTCCGGAAAATAGACGAACTAGTTGGAAAACTAATAGAAAAGAAATTCTGAAAAAAAGAGATATCAGACTTAGCATATGCTAACGTTGTAGATGATAGAGAAGTGAAGAGAGAGATAACCCTGAGATGTGTCTCGAAAGTTGAGAATATCGAATGTATGCAGAAGAAAATACATGAATTCGAATCAAGGAGTCAATATATAAGTGTGGAAGCTTACATCACAAAAAGAGACAACAAATGGAGAACAGTCGAATATAAGAGAAGACAGCCTAGACCACGAAACGAAGAAAGAATAATAGAAGAAACAAAGAGAAATTTCAAAACGAGAAAAATTTCTTGTTGGGCATGTCACGAAAATTTTTGATCATATAAGAAGAGAATGTCCAAACATCAGGTGCAACCATTGTAATAGAAAAGGGCACATACAATACTATGAAAATCCGAATATATTCATAGAACGGGAGCAATGGAAACGGTACAACGAAAGACTGGAAGAGATGATAGAAGAAATTATTCGAATGTGAAATATAGAGAACGAAGGGGAAAGACTGTAGTGTCCATTAACTAACATATGTTCGTTTTATAAAAAAATTGTCCTTTCTTTTAAAATAAAAATTTTTGATTCACGAAAAAATTATTAAAGTAAAATCAACAAATTTTAATATTCGTCAATTTTGATTTTTCTATCCATTTCTTTAACTTTTATAATAAAAAACCTTTTTCAACGATAAATATTTTTTTCTATTTAATATAAAACATTATCATTAATTACAAAAGTAAAATCGAAGAAAAAGAAGGTGAATCGACAACAATTGCACAAATTAAATTTGTAAATAAAAAGCGGAAGCCATGTCCCATGATTGAAGATTTTTGGGGAGAGAGTGACACGATAGCCGCTGGTAGATCGTAGTTCAGGGTGGGAACCGCTTCTCTCTTTGGTTCCCAGTCGTTCGGGGAGAGGCAGGTAGTGATATCAAAAATTGTTTCTCCTTCTGTGGCAACGGTAAATAATCGATGACGCCATCGCTCGGTACATTCGCAAATAAACACTCGATTCGCTCTTTCACACTTCCTTCGTTTGCGACATTTTTAATTGCAGTCCTCAGATCACCTCCTGTGACAGAAGTAGCTGAGAAGATTTCATTTGCTCTAATCTTTGCCAACAAAGCTGCTTCATTTGATTTCATCGATATTTTCGCCGATGAAATCCGTGTACATACACAAATTGGCAGTTTCGATCGAATTCCTTGAGGATATTTTCGAATTCCGTTTTGAATGAATTATTATCGAAAATCGAAGAGGGAATATTGATTACAATCAGGCAATTCGGAACTTGTTCTAGTCGATCAATTCCGTCTTTGATATCCTCGAGAGTGTGGCTCGAGCCTTTCCGGGCGAGTTTTTCGTGTATCGCATGACAATTTTTTGTTGACATGATTTCGATTCAAATTTGCTCATATAAATAGATTTGAAAATTACTAACTCGATTAATGTTTCAACTGGATTATTCTTTTTCTATTTCGATTCAAAAAAAATTAATAAACAATTTTAACGAATTCAAATATTTTTTATTATTTTTCAATTAAAATTTAATTTCTGACAATTGCTCACAAAATTAAAACTCTCTGGCCACACACGCCCTCAACATATTGCAATTTTTCTTTAAATTCATATTTTCGCATACATAAACTCCTCACACACCCACTCACACACCAACAGACAAGACAACAAAAACAAAGAAACACACCATTGGCTCATTCAAAAAACAAACAAAGGAATTATGCAATCACACACCCATGAACAAATCTCAAGATATTTCCACACGCACACTCAATCGGATCACAATTAATAACGGTGAATTATTTTGTGACCTAATTCAGACAAATCATTTTGACTTTTGATCGATTTATTTTTCGTTTCGTGATATTGTTCCCTATTTAATTTTTTTTATATATTTAATTATTTATATTTATTTTGGCCCCAACGGTATCCAAACGTCATCAAGAAGCGGTAATTTTTATGTGATGCCCTTCTCCCCCACATTCCAGATTTTCACAAAGACAAATAAAAATTATCTTGAATTATTTTGAAAAAATTATTTTGAAAAATAGAAGAAGAGAAAAAAGAATGCAGATGTATTGAGAATACCAATGTTTAACATGAATTATAAAGAATTGAAAGGACGGCAAAGTATAGAGTTTCGCATAGAGAATAAAAATTTACAATGCTTGTTGGGCACAGGGGCCCAAGTCAATGTTATTAAAGCAAATATTATGAAAGATATGAAAAATATCTTAATCAAGAAACACTGTGCAAATGATTCGGAACTTGTAAACTATGGAATTGTGCAACTAAAAGTGATAATTGAAAGGATAGAGAAAACGATTGATTTTTTGTAGTCAAATATCTAAATCCGGAAATGATAGCAGGGGTAGACTTTTTGGACAAATTTGGAATAAAGTTAAAGAAAGAACCACCTCACACAGAGAATGTATTAGTAATACGAGACAACCCCTCTGATGAGGATAGACTAAAAAGAATGAAAGAACTGTACGAAAATAAAATCGACGACAAACTAATTGATCTTTTAAGAGAATATAAATCAATATTTATCCCCGAAAAATGGGATATTAGAAGAACTTTACTGACAAAACATAAAATCAAAAAGCATGGAGAGCCGGTATTAGTCAGCAAACATGGTATAGAAACAGATCAGACAAAGATTGATGCTATTAGCAAGTTTGAGAACCCTTCCTGTGTTAAGCACTTCAGAAGTTTTTTGGGTTTAACAAACTATTAGAGAAAATTTCTAAAGGACCACGCAAAGTATTCAAATGTGTGGGAAGAATAAAGATAAAAAATAATATGGATGGAAAATTGTAACGAGGTATTTCAGAAATTAAAGAGAAAAAATGATCAACACACCAATAGTAACATATCCAGATTTTGAAAACGAGTTCATATTGGATACCGACGCCAGCTTTGATACCATTGAAACAGTGCTATCACAGAAAGATATATATGGAAGAGAAAGAGTGATTGCATATGGATCACACACAATGAATAAACATGAATTTTGATACTGTATTACGAGAAAAGAACTACTGGTAATCTACTATTTTATACAAAACTTTAAACACTATCTTTATAGCAAGAAATATTTGTTAAGAACGAATCAAAAAGCCACCACAAAGATTGTAATAATGTTTAGGTATAGGTAATTTCTTTTTTTTTGAATCACGATTGATTTGGCGGTTGTGAGGAATATTTTAAATTGTTTGAATGTGTAAATGTATGGATGCTGTATGTTGATTTAAGTATGACCATTTCCAATCGTCGTTCGTCCTCATCAAAGGATCGAGGCGTCTCCATTGGCTTCCATCTTCGAAAAGAAAATCCAAACCTTTTCGAAACTAAGATTTTCTTGTCCCATCACTGGCGCCTTCGACGACGTCCCTCGTCGATATCAGAAAATCATTGCCTTCTTCTTAGGTTTTTTGGACCAGAATCGTCAGACGATCGATCAATTCTCGCGACACTGATCTACCAACGACTGATTTTCGTTGGATTACGAAATGAAATGAAAAATTAATTCGAACACGGTTTCCAATTTTTATTTGCACGAAAACTTCCATTAATTCTAACAAAAATTCCATATAAACTCAAAAACATCTTATCATCAATCAATCAATAATGTTAATTTTTGTTACAAGAATTGGCCAATCAGAAAACGACTTTCATTTAACCACATATTACGGCGTGGTGTTTTATTTTAAAAATATTTCTTTTGTGCCATTTGGCATCTTTTTTATTATTACTATTTTTTTATTTTTTTACATTTAATCTTTTTTACATTTATTTATTATCTTTTTTGCTAACAAGCATAAATCTCTTATTTATATTCACAAACAACATTCATAATGATAAAACGTTCACATAAAATGTTAATTTAACATGGGAAAGAATTCTTAACATTTTTAATTTTAACTTTGTAAAGTATTCGTTCAAAGGAACGTCGTGTCGGAGTTGAAATAAATTCGTGTCGGTCAGTTGCTGCAGGGCAACTCGATCCTCGAAACTTTCAGAAACGCCAAAACCATCAGTAACGATAACTCGTCCAGATTTGGTAAATTCATCAGGATTAATTTCGACAATTGGGGTTTTATTTCCTGACCGAACAGTTAAACATATTTGCTGAAGAAACTTATATTAATCAAATCCAAAACGATAAAAGTGTTTTCAAAGCCGAGAATTAGACTGGGCCGAGAAATGGTGAATAAAGCTCAAATAAAAGAGTACCCTGAGTTTTCAGTTAAAATTCGCAGTAAGCCTTTGTTGTATCTCTCTCCCAACGACCTGGAGGCACCTCATTCTCTTCGCTTGAGACATGCAATCATGCTGTGTCCACACTCCTGCAATCAACAGTAAATACAAATACAAATGAAAAAAGTTTTTATTCAAATTAATTGTTGTTCAAATGATTGTGAACTTACTTCAACAAGGAAAATCAAGAAGCTTAGTGTCGAAATCTTAAATGTGAATGAGTAATCAAAGCAAGATCTGAAATTGATTGAAGAAGCATCATGAATGGATGACATGGAAAATGATATTTAGTGTTGGAAGAAAATACTTTTGATATTTACAAAAGTAAAGAAAATGAACTAGAACTAGTAAATCAAAAAATTAAATTTTTTATATCAATTCTTTATGCAGACAGAACTCTACTTTGCCAACAAAGTTTTTAAAATTTAAAAAATTTTAATTAAAAAAAACACATTAAAAATTAATATAAACTACTTATAATTTATAAGTAGATATCTTGCATTTAATATTGTTTGAGAACTCCGAATTTTCCGTTTTTTTCCCATTTTAGGATCTTAAAAAGTTTTTTTCGATCAAATTTTCACATAATCATTTTTTGTCATCGAGAATGAGTGAGTGTGTAAAGATTGGAGAAAATCGATTGAGTAAAAAGCTTTCAAAAACAGGTTTCTAAATTCCATGGATATATATATATATATATACCTAAATAGGAAATAAGCTAATAAAAAGTATGGAAAAAGATGAAAATTTTTTTGAAGATGATGATATCAGTGAAATATTTGACTATCCTTTCTGTTGGCATACAACTCCAGGACTGATAGCTCATGGAGCTTTTTGGAAGTCTAAGTCGGTATCTCCCAACTGTTTACGGTCCTCACAAATACAGGTCTTGCCTAATCACTTTCAGGACAGTATTGCCTTTCGGTAGTGGTCTTCCTGATTAAAAATTCAATTGTTTTTATTAAAAATATATATTTTTATTGTGTTTTTTTGTAAAATTGAGAATTTTTTATAAAATTGTATTCAGGAAAATTCCAGATTAAAAAGTTGTTTATTCAAACTGTTGCATCAACATTGGATATTATCCTTTCGTGTTTGTGATTTTTCAATAAAATTTATGATTTTGACTGTTTTTATTGCGTGTGGTTTCCGACCATCGAATATCGTTGCATTTTTAAACTTTATGCATATGATTTTATCATACTCTGAATCGAAAAAAATGGGAATCTTCTTCCGATATCGATCACATCGTGAAGGATTTGAATAAAAATAAAAATCAGTCTAAAATTCTGCAATTTAAATGAAACACGATGGAAGTCTAAGCGGCTAAACAATTGATAAGTTTTTATGGCGGAATAAATTGCAGTTCGGGATCGCACTGTCACTGGGGCTGATGTGGGTGCTTGTGCAACTGGTTGAGATAAACCTCCGCGACAATGCTTTCGGTCCCAATTGAGTCGTGTGAGTCTCGATTTACTGGCCAGTCCTTGCTGCTACTGGCTCAAGGTGCTTTTGTGGAATATATTTGGGAGTATCGATCGGGTCGGGGATCATTTTCTCCGAGAGGAGCGAACTCCTATGGGGCCGCATGTGTCCGAACATCCCAACAACACATCGAAATCAACAAATTGGTTGCAACTCACTATGCTACTAATACTATGCTGGTCAGCCATTACCGCAAAGGAAGGCTTCTGACACTTTAAACTAGAGGGTTCAAGACCTAGTTTCCCAGGATCACAAAATAGATGTATATCTAACTGGCTTAACACAGGTTACTAATGTAACAGGTCTTCAGAATGACCATTACTAAAACATGTTTCCAAATATTTTTCCTTGCTTAAATTATTTTTTGAAGCATTGAATATCATTTTATCTTTTAGATCTTAAGAATTCATCTATTTAAAATATTTTCAGTGAAAATAGAATCAACCAAATGTCAAGGACCGCCTTACATTCAAGCTAGTGCGTCATATATCATTAACAAATTTTTCCGTTTTATAAATTTTTAATTTCATTACCTATTTACCTATGCCTTTCTTACTATTTTGATTTCATTTCCTGAATGAGAGTCATTCTCGCATATTAACAAATCTCAATTTGTTTTGGCAATGATTTTCTTTCCAACAATATCCATATTATTTAGGAGTCTGTTGAGATGCTTTTGACAGAAGCACTGCCTCTTTAGGAAATAGAATATTGCTTTTAGATTTCTTTTTATGTTCTTCTTTTGATTCTCTACCCTACGGGCTGTGGGGCTTCTTTACTATTTGTGTTGTAAAACGATTTTCAACTTTTTTAATTTAACAAAAAATTAACGGCTCTCAAACTTCGAAAATTTTCTATTATTTTTATTAAATACTGAAATAATATTTAATAATATATTATCGAAAACGTATAACAATGTTAGTCTACTGTACTGTATAATCTTTAAAAATACATGTAACCATGGATATATTCTCAGTCTCCAAATTATACTTTTGAAAGATTGTCCAGCAGAATTCCCTGGCCATGTCCTTTTAACTTTGAGAATAGAAAATATATTTGTATAAAAGATGTTTAATCATTTGTAACTCCTTTTTAAATTCTCTACAGAGTTAAAAATTCCATTAAAATCTTTGTGTTTTTATCAAAAAATCCTTAAACTCCGACTCAGACTCCGACTCCGACTCGGCAGCCCTGGTATTTACAACGAGTCCATTAGAACAAATAACAATAAATTATTTCAAAGCAAGAAAAATTCGAATCGTTAATTGACATATTATATTTTTGCGATAATTAATTTTTTATTTTTGATTTATTTATTTAAAATTTTACGATGATTTATTAAATTTCTCAATACTGATTTAATCTTTTTAACATGAATAATTATTGTGATTCGATAACTTCCTTTTTTTCCATTTTCATAT
>MQRK01156017.1:0-12517 GCA_001938485.1 Girardia tigrina | reverse complement strand
TACATAAAATAATTTTTAAATAAAATTAATATGTAAATAAAAATTAATACTAAAACTACAAAATTTGAATTTTAAAAATAAAATCTGAAAATAATGAAAAATTTGTTCGAATAATTGTTCATTAACAAACATTAACAAAAAATTATCAATTTAGAACGATGTTGAATGACGAGAGTTTTGCTGAGAATTGTCCAAAAGACAATTCTGATTGTAATGAGAATAAAAGTTTGAAAACCCATGTTGGAGATCTTAATGCGGTGGATGAGGCAAAGTTTCATATTCCAGTTCGTTTAACTTCAGCATAGTGTTTTTTGCAACATGTGGACGAGTGTTATCATACAGAAGAATTGGCCCCTTTCTATTGAGTAATGCCAGTCGTTTTTTTGTAGTTCTTGGTTCATTTTGTCAATTTGCTGTCAATACTTTTCCGCTGTAATTGTTTCTCCTTGTTTTAAGAAGATTTAATACTGTGGTTTCCAACCTGTGGGGCGCGAGGCTGTTGCAAGGGGGCATGCATCCGTTTCCAAAATATCATTTTCGAATAGAAATTCAAAAAAATCGAATAGGTGTCACAAAAAATGAATCAACAATTTGTTTTTTAAAGGGGGGCGCCGGTACAAAAAGGTTGGAAACCACTGCTTTAATGGATTAAACCGTGTGCGGACAACCAAATAGTTACCATGACTTTTTTGTGTAATTTTGTCTTTGGGAAAGGCTTTGCAGCCTCATTGACATCCAACCACTGAGCTGAACGTCGTCGGTTGTCGTATAGGATCCATTTTTCATCGCATGTTAAAATTCGATCCAGAAACGGATCGCTTTGATTACACAAAAGCAGAGAAGAACACACGTTAAAATGATGATTTTTTTTTGATTTTCGTTTAATTCGTGCGGCACCCACTTGTCCAGCTTTTTCACTTTCCCAATTTTCTTCCGATGGCGAACAACTGTTGTTTGGTGAACGTTGAGTTCTTGAGCGACTTCCCGTGAATTTTTATACGGTTCGGCATTGATTAACTTCTTCAAAGTGGTCGTCGTCAACTTGTGATGGTCTACTACCATTTTCTTTATCTTCAACGCTCTCGTTGCCACTTCGAAACTTAGAAAATCAACGTTGTACTGTTCGTAAATTATTGGTATGTTGTCCAAATACATTGTTAATATTCCGAGCCGTTTCTGTCGCTTTTCGACCTAGTTTGAAATCGTAGAATAAACTTGTTCTCATTTCCTTCTTTTCTAACATTTCTAAAATAAAATAAATACACCTTAAATTAACTACAATAATGTCATACTTGGTATAAAAATATAGAGTAAAGTTTAAGCTTTAAAGTAAATTTAAATATGAATCTATTTATTAATGATTTTCTAAATATTTCAAACAATGAATACTAAATACATTAAAAACGAAATTTCTTTTGCATTAATCTAATACTTAAAAGTTTATTACTTCAAAACAAATAATATCAAATTACAGAAGCAGTTTTTGAATTTTTTTTAAATACTCTTATTTTGTAGATAAGGTAATTTCTTGTAAATTTCTTTTGTGAAAAATAAGGATAAATCATTTAAAAAATAATTGAAAAGAAAATATTTGAAAACAATTATATTTTCTTGGTGGAGAACAATATAGAAGATTTCCATTTATTTTTATTTACAATGTATTTTCCACTATTTTAGAGGAATCCGTACAATTCTTGAAACTCAAAGTCGATCATAATAAATTAAATGAAAGTTGACATTTATTTATGTTAACAAGACAGAAATTTGATAATTCATTCTTTTTTTTAAAGCGAAGGTAAAGCTCGAGAATAATCCTTTGAAAAAGTTATTTGAAATAAATAGTCAGCTCTTGGTGGACTGGAAACTGAAGTATAATTCGATCATAATTAAATTGGAGGAGAAAAAGAAAACTTCAGAAATTGAAGCTATATTCGAAACTTGAACCAATTCCTTTTCTGTGTGTTTCAGGATCGATTTTGTGTTTCCAATAAATTAATATAATATAATCAAGCTTTATTTTGCCTTTATTTAAACAAGATATTTTCGTTTTATCTTATTACAATAATATTGATCATTGAAGTCAAAAACGATTGGTGTAGAAATTTTTACTTCAAGTTCATTCGCATTGACTTCTTCTCTTGATTCAGCAGATTCACAAATCTGGGAAGTCCGCTATCGATTTCTCCATGCAGCCGATTTTAGGCCAGTTGTTTTTTGCCATTCTGCAGTTCTTATTATAATCCTCCTATCATCGTGCTGTAACTCGCAACTTATAACTTGTCTTCCTATTTTTACTGCTGATGGACCGATATAACAATATTCTTTTGTTAAATTTTCTTTAATTATTATTATTTTGTATCCAACTTGAATATTATTCTAATCTTAGTAGATAAATTATTGAAATTAAAGTTATTTGATGATTATTACAAGTTTTAATTTTTAATTAATTTATTATTATATCAACTTATCCTTTCATTGCGCAACAGATTTTGAGATTTGGGGCTCACTAAGCTCATATTTCAGTAATTACTTGTCTATTCGTGTAGTGTTTCTTTCAGATTTTGGGGGACGGAACCTCGATTTCTAGGGGGTGTTAGAATTTAGTTCTTTTTTAATTGATTTCATGTGTTGGTATTACAACTATATAGTTAACCTTGATATACAATGAGCAAGTCAACACAAACACCAAAGGTAAAAGATTTATTAATAATTAATGCACTGAAGTGGAAGTTCCCACATGCAAAAAAGAAGAGAAAGACATAAAATCAGATATAAAATTTATTAACCAAAAAGATAAATTCAAAACCAACTAAGACATTTTTAACCGAGAACAAATTGTCGAAAAGTCGTATAAAATTTGAATCAGTTGAATTATTTCCGTTGGACGATTTAAACAAAATGTTTTTCGTCTTTTTTATTTACATATTTCTAATTTCCAGTTTGCAAATTCTTGGATCGATTGATCCCGATATTCTTTGTGAAAGAAAACCTCTAGGAATTGTAATTTTATTATTATTAAATAGATTTGCGACAACAAAAAATAGAAGAAATTCAAATTATATTTAAATTTGTGAAAATTTTATTGTGGTTCGATTTTTTGTTGGAATGGTCACTACATGTACAATACAGTGTTGGGGTTCCAAAATATTATTTAAAATTTTTAATCAAAAAATCTTGTAAAAAATTAATTGAAAATAATTCTTTTTTAAAAAAATCAACAATTTTCGATTTACATTAGTTTAATAAAATTTGTAGAATAATTATAAATATTTTGAGACTTTGTTTTAGCTATTCAATTTTCAAGGTTAGAAAAATAAACAACAACAAATTCAGTCATAATCACATCAATAATTTTCTGCAATAAACTTTGAAAGAAGATTCCGTGTAAAGTAAATTTATTTTTGTTCAATAAAATCTTTTCCTTTTATTTTATCTTGAAGTTGAACTCAGTATCCTGCATAGGAGAATAAGGGTTCGTTTGACTTTGAGATTTTAACGGTTATCGTTCGTTTAGAAGATTTATAGTTTCGATATTAATGAACTGTGATCTGACAAAGTCGCATCGATTATCCGTTTGTGAATACGTTTACTGATATTATTGATTTGAACAATATAAAGCTGTGTGCTAATTTGTGTTATTGAATATAAAGTTTTATAAAAAAATTGTGTTCATTCCTTTATATATTTATGTTGGAAGAACCTACTGATTAAGTAGAGTCAGATTAAAGCTTAAAGAATAAAGATTTAGAGAATAAAGATTAAAGATTGAAGATTTTTGTTTAAAAGTAATTATTTTAAATTAAAACCCAAGAATAGTATAATCCAATAAAAAGGATGCGAATTCGTCTCTCCTTTTGTCTGTGCCAAGTACAAAGAATTTTGCATGCTATCTCATCAGAAAGTGTATCCTTTCCCTCGATGGAAATGAGTATACATGCTTCTAGATTTGCGAGAGAGAGTCGCTGTCTAAGTCGAATTTCGATTCGGTTCATTGCACCAAAGGATCTCTCGACAGTAGGCCTACCCAAAGGACATAGTAGAATAATAGTAGCTAATATTGAAATATTTGAAAAGGTGCCATTTAGCACCCACTCTTGTTGACAATAGAACGAAGAACTTCACCAGAGGATGATACATTTGCTTTCATTCGGAGAATGGCTATGTGAATTCGGAATAAGTTAAACTCTTCAATCATGTCCACAACAATATTTTCAAGAAATGGGTGACTCTTGCAACTTGTTCGCAATTGTGCATGAGAATTCGAAACATCTGTATGGTGTGGATCAAAGATAGATGTAGCAGAGCACATGATTATCACCTTATTCGAGAATCTGGAATCCATGCTGTCAAGTAAACATTCAATAAATGGATTAATCCCTTTGGTGCGTAATCTGTCTTTCTCTGCATTTTTGTTTTCAACAAGAGCTAATGAATGCGATCATTTTCATAAATGGATATATCTCTTATTTCAGTCAGAGCTACTCCTGCTGTAGCAACAATCTCGTGCATAGTGGCAAGTGTAGCTGTCACAATTTGAAGCTGCTTTGCTAAGATTGAGAGAGGCTGAAGAATTATTTTCTGGGCGTGTATAATTATAATTCATTTGAGAGTTTGAAGTGTTGATAGAAGGCCACCAGCCTCAGAGGATAAATCACCCTGTTGGGCATGAATTTCTTGTAGAGTAACTATAATAGCATGCAGATATTTGGTTGTTGCTGAAACACATTGATAGTGTGATGTCCCTTTTGTGTCTCCTGCTCGTTTGAGTTGTACTTGTGGGCCAAATAGAATCTCTTGTACAGCCTTCAATTTACGATGGTTTTTGGGACTGTTATAAAGTAGCCGACAAAGACTATTAAGAACAGATAACATTTTCTTTATCTCCATGTATTTATGTGCTGCATAAACACACACAAACTGCAACAGATGACTTCGACAATGAACGTAGACTGCATCTTTATTGTGGTATTTGATCATTTGTGATTGTTTTCCATTTTATTTACCGGACATATTGCTGGCTCCATCAAAGGACAGCCACTTTATATGATGGCAGTGAACTTCAAGATTTCCCAATGCATTCAGAATTCCTATTTTTATTATAGTTGTCTCTGTATTTTCCAACTCCTACAAACTTATAAAGATTTCTTTTGACTCATCATTAAGGTCAATATAACGAAGACAAACTGATAGAGTAGTTCTTCCTGGCAGATCAGTCGCCTCATCGGTCATGACAGACAGATCGGGTACATCAATATTGAATGGTTTTAGTTGATGTGTTTTAATGTTTTACATCATTTAAAGTGTCGCGATCCCCTTATTTCACAATATTTCTGCAGGCTCGAGACCCCAGTCGCTTTCCGAGTTAAACGACAACTCATGTTATTCCATATCCTCTAATTTAGGGCGAACGGACGCGTCTCCTCCATGCACATCAACGAGTTGTACGCGCTTCGGAGCAACTTCGGGTTCGGACCGGTGACGAGTATTGCCCGACCGGTAGAATCAGTATCTGGAGGGGTTGATATGTTGAACGTGACTTATTTTACAATTACATTATCATCGCTTCTCAAACACTCGAAAGGAAGAGAGCCCTGAGGAAGTAGGCGACGATCGCATGCATGTTCTTATGCATTCTACGGAACGACCCACGTCACCTCCAAAAGGTTCTTCAGTTCTTCACACAAAGGATTTGTTATTAATTATGTCTTGAAATATATACAGAATATAGCCGCGAATTTATCAATCAATAGAATAAGACCTCGATTAAGTTTATAATTAGAATTTATTGAGATAAATTTATTTATTTATTTACATTATCTAAATTTAAAATTAAAAATCATAAGCCTCAAAAAATGTTTATAACTATTATTACTAAATCTCTCATAAAGTTCTAAATTCCTATTTCAAATATTATAATGCGTAAAGCATATTTACATTTATTTATTTAAAATGAATATTGTTTATTAAATAACATTTGAAACATGATTAACTCTATGATTAAAGAAAAGAAAATATTTATAGTATTTTCACTAGGGTCAAACCATATCTTGTGTTCTTAATAAGAATTGAAACAAAGATACTTTGGAAAACGTTGGAAAATAAGTTCCTTCAGTGTTTTGACATTAGGGCGAACTATTTATCTCAATATCTTAAATAGAATATTTTACTAGAGTATTTTTAATAGAATATTTTATCTTAACCTTAATGTTAATTTATATACGTACATCTTATAGCATACACAAAGCAGTTGAAATAATTTGGCAGATCAAATATTTTCATTTCCTTTTAATCCCTAGAAACATGAATTTAAAGTTGAGCTTTATAATTACATACCAGTGAATACTTTTCATATTATCATTCTTTATGTTAAACAGATTACAACCAAACATCGATGAAGATATCATTACCTACTAACTTGTGTTAATATATTCATATTAATATATTACATTCAATAATTGATTTTTATCTAACATAGTGAAAAACTAATAAATATAAAACCATATTAAAAAGTCAATTAGGGTTTCTGTAGAATAAATTAGAGGGGTTTTATATACAAAATTTATATGATTCTTTCCCACTCTGATCGATCTCCTCACAACACTGTTTATTTATTTATTTATTTACATCATCGACTCTAATTAGCTTTGCCTGGATCCGCTGAATTCTTTTATATGTAAAGCTACTCTACTGTTTTATCCTATTTACATGGCTCCTATACCCACATTACGCCTCGTCGACCTCTTCGTCTTCCTTTATACTACTTAACACTTGTCTACTCTGTCTCCAGAACTTATTTGTCCTATCATTCTTAAGTCTCCTTCGCTTTACTGGGTAGTCATTACCACTCCTACGAGTCGACACCATAACCCTGGCCCAGAGTAAAAGAAAAGTCATTAGTATAATAAATAACAGTAAAGCATGTTACAGAACAATGTTTCAAATTTTATTAATAAATAAAATAACGATAAAATATAGTATAAAATATTGTATTTAAACGTTATAAACAATAATACTACATAGGGTTAAAAAAATAATAATATAATTATATAATTATTAATCATGAAACGTAAGACTACATATTTTATAATAATTTTTCGAAAATGCCAATAATTGTAGAATAATAATAGCAACAGCGCTAGTAGACAATAAATAAAATATGAAAAGTTGTGGGCTTGTAAAGAGTATAAAAGGGCGTGTGTTAAAAACTTTGTTCAAATTTGTGTGTGTGTTTGTGTTTTTGCTCTATTATTTATAGTGAGTGATTCTCTACATTACCCGAGTGTATAAGGTTTTTCAAACGCCTACCAAAGATAGGTTCAACTAAGCAATCATTTTATCGGTGATTTAACTTAATATTTTAATATCTGCGAACTCCTCCGGATCGGTGTATCAATGCGTGGCTTCGTTGAAAGTTGGTTTTTTATTACTTTAATATTTTGTGACCTACGCCGATCTATTTCAGGCACGTGATCACACGTACCTAAACAATTCATTCCAGATAAGGTCAAGCAAGATGAAATTGTAAGTTTTTATTAACTTATTTAATGTCATTTGATTTTATTGTTTATTCCAGGGCTTCACAAACACAAAGGCCACAAACACGATCCCCGGACCCGGAAGGAGACCAGTGATCTTACGAAGGTGACGATGGGGCTTCTCCAAAGGTTTTCTATTCATTCATTATTGTTTGTATATTTTTAATTTCATTACAAGCACGGACTTTTCAAATCGTAACAAAAGGATGATTTCCGTCCCCTTGCTATTTAGTTCAAAAAGTTAACTTTTCATTTTAATCTATGTTGTTCGGTTCTCTGTTCTCAACGACATTGATTCGAACGATATAATCGTGAAATGCTCCGGCGTTCCTCGGTATTCGCTCTGATGGTCTCAGTCGACGTGCGCCGTCATCACACCGCTGTGTCTGAGGGGGACGTGGTCGAACTGCACGAGGACCGGGGTGATGGCAATCACGGGTTGGGACTCCGAGAAAATCTTCACAGACTAACCGATAATGGTGTCCTGCCAGATTAAATCGCGATTTAAGGAAGCAACAACTCTTAAAAAATAGTGCTAGCACAAAGTGGATTTCCTTTACAAGAGCTGCATTGTCACGAGCTTCGAACGTTGATCGTGATAAACATAATAGCGGTTGCTGTCAGCTGATTTCTTTTCAGGATCTATCGAAACATGCTGCAGCGCTTCTACTCAATCATTTGAAGGGAACACAATTAAGATTGGTAATAGTGAATGTAAAGAAAAATCGATCTGATAATCATTTATTTGAATTTTCACAAAAAGGTGTCTTACATTATTAAAACAAATATTATTTTTTTTACAATTTCTTAAACATTGAATTATTATTAAGTTTTTCAATTGTTTTTTTTATCGATAATCACAATCTCATTGTACTTTTTATATATTAAAATAACACTTGATTCAGATAAAAGTTTTGTTTTATTTTTTATAAATCTTCACCTACCTTATAAATAAACCAACAATATTTAAATTTATAATTGAAATTTAAATTTATAAGACACTTTTACAATTGATAAAATATTTTATAAACTTAGTGTTTAATTAATTCCTACTAAGTTCTGAAGTTTTTTGAAAAGGAACAGAAAGATAACTGATTAAGGTGTGTCCACTAAAAAAGTGCACAAGTTTTAAAACCATAATAACTTTTTAATTAAGACCTTCAAATTGACGGAAATCTGAACAAAGACTAGATCATAATAACACAATAACTATTTTATTATATCAAACTATTAAGGCCATAAGAGTTAGCAAGCATTATTCTTTGTCTAAAATTTGCAAATAATGTCCTAAAATATAAATTGTTAAACTGCTTTGCTTTAGTTTTGATTCTGCGAATCAACTAGTCTTCAAAAGCGGCAGTCCAACCCTTTTCATACACCTTCTCCTTTAAATGAGCCCAATACTTTTCAATTGGGCGTATTTGGGGAGCACAAGGTGGATTCGAATCATTTTTGACAAATGGAATTTTGTTGTTCTCTAAGCACTTCAGACTTGCTTTGGCGTAGTGACAAGAAGCAAGATCTGGCTAGAAGATGAAATGACCAGCTGGGTATTCCTCATTCAGATAAGGAAGCAAACGCTTCGTTAAGCACTCGGAGATATAAATATCCGAATTAGAAGCCACAGATTTCCATTTCCTGATGTACAGGTTTGAAATGCCTCGTCTGGAAACAGTTGTCCAAACCAAAACCTTTACTGTGAATTTCTCTCGAAATTTAAGGCGAATATTATCAGGTACATCACCGAACTTCTTTTGGTCCACATAATAACCTGATGTCATTACTCCGGTGAGTGTAAAATACGACTCATCATTAAGTACAAAGTCGGTTTTGGTCTTTTCCACAACAATTTTAGCGAGATTTTGCAACCTGGCTTTCTGGCGAATAATTGTGTCGGAGTAACCTTTGGGGCTTCTTTCCTCTTTCGAAACACTATATTATTAGTCTTGAGCATCTTATGCACGTAAGACTTTGAAACATTCATTTCTCTACCTAACTTTCTCACACTTTGTCCAACAGTCAAAGTTGCACGCTGCAGAAGTCTCTTCCTTTTGTCTGACGTCATTTTAACAGGTTTCCTTCCACTTCCTACTTTTCTTTCAATGCTGCCGGTCTTCTCATAGCGTTGTATTATTGCATATATACCTCTTCTGGAAAAAGGAATGCCAGTAAATTTTGTCACAGTCTCACTTTTACTGTGCGTTTTGAAAAAATTGATTATATCTTCATGTCGTTTTGAAATCATTATAATTGTCTCTAAAATAAAACATATTAAACCAAAAATTTTAAATACCTGCTTTACTATTTCTAACCTATTAAAACAAATATTTAAATTCCAAATTTATGAAATTAAATAATATTACATTAAAAAGTTATGATGGTTTTAAAACTTGTGCACTTTTTTAGTGGACACACCTTATAATAAATATTTTTTTTAAATTAGATAATAAATATCTTATAACGATAAAGAAAATAGTTTGAATAGTCATTATTAAAGACAATAATAAAAACCAATTAGAATGACATTAAATTATGAAAGATCTTCACAGACTTATGATAATAATAAGTGTTTTCATAATATTTGTTTCAGTGCTCTTACTTGGTATTTATATAGACAGGTAAATGCAGAGATTTAATTGGTCATTTAATTTTGGATTGGCGATTTTGAAATGAAATTCGCAATTATTGATCAAATACTAATAACTGCAAACAACGGTATAATTTTATACTATTGATACCCTATTTTATCGCTAACAAATATACAAGATTAATTATCAGATTCTATTTACTTTTATAAAATAAAATAAATCAATTATCAAAATCGATAAACAAAACATTTTTATGATGATTCACTCGAATGAGAATAATATCAATTTTTTGTCTTCCTTTCAAGAATTGCAAAGAAAAGCGTATTTCAAATTGTTAGATCTCAAAAACAATAAAAAGCACAATTGCATGAAACAAGTACGACCGATACGAAATATAAATATAAATAATATAATTAATGAGTAAAATTAGGAAAATGACGATAATCGCCGAAACTCGAGCATATCGGATTCGTCGACGAGTTCGGTGATTGTTGTCGAACCGAGACTGTTTAACAAGATAAGTGAGAAGCAAATCGAAGATGGATTAACTCGATTACAGTTGGAGTTGTTCCAGAACGCCTTGGATTTAAAATCAAAGAAACTTAGTCTTATTGAACAATGGGAAACGACATGTTTGAATTCATCGGAATTGTCTCTGCGAGAATTGCATCAAAACTTGGAAAACTTTCAAAACAGTCTCAATGAAATAAAATATGACTTTCGAGCTCTTCAAACGAATAAGGAGACCCTGGAACTGACCAAACCCTATCAGTATTCCAAATCCATACGAGAATTGAACATGATAATTAGAAAAAACAAACAAATATTGAAATATCTTTCAAATTTATATGAACAAGAAATTGCACTGAATGAAATAAAAAATTGTCGTTTTATTAAATTTAATTATTCCCTTTTGACCAAGAAACTCGACCAAATATTTCCCAATTGTTCATCGAAATTGTCCTTTGATGAAGCATTATTAAGTCATAGGAATAACTTATTCACATTATTGCAATTTATTCGGAAGTTATTGAAAATAATGTCCAGTTGCTTTCAGTTGTATAGAAATGAGATTTATTGGAACAAATTTACGAAGATATTGAACGTTAAAGACGAAGAAATTGTCGGAATGTCGTTGGAAGAGTTCTACAATCACTTGAAGAAGAAAGATTCGAATATTGAAGAAACGGTTTCCCGGATGACAGATCTCATGAATGCTGAAATATTTCTCCACGACCAACTGATGCAGGTTTATATGATCTTGATTTGACGATGGTATTAAATATTTTAAATGTAATTATATGGTTTTTCGATCAAATTCGTAATCATTGTAATAGATTTCGTCATCGTTAACTATATAAATATATATAGTTAAATATATTTATAAAATTTGTAAATTAAAATTTTAATAAAAAATCATTTTTAAAACAGTCATTTAATCCTATGTTAAAAAAGAATTATCAACAAGAACCAACAAGTGAAAAAATAAACATATCAGACAACGATCAGAGTGAAAGAATAATAATAAGCTCGAGTGTTTAAATATCACTTTTACAAGGTTCTTAAGAAGCAACAACCAGCAACTTCCAGCAGGAACCACAGAATGATCTGAACGTTCCGACTCATTTTATAGGAAAATGTTTGGACAAATTACAAGACCATTGGACAGAGAAGAAATCGATGAATAAAAGTTTTGAATAAATTTTAATTAACAACATTCTTATAAAAATTGCATTAAAATTATATAAACAAAAAAAATAATTTTTGTATAACCCTATATTTATAGGGTTAATTCACTTTTTTTATAATTTTAAAAATTTAGTTGCATATTAATTTATAGTTTGTATAATGTTGTAGTTTTTTTAATGATTACGAAATTGATTGTAACATTTACGAAATTGATCGAAAAACCCAATTAAATAAGTAATTATTGTCTAATTTGTCTATTATTTCAAAGGTACTTTAGATGATATGTAAATATACAAGAAAATTTGTAATTTATTACTATTACTTTTTTATTATAATAACTTCTCTAAATGATTTATTGTTGCTTTATTTATTGAGTCGATAATGAAACAATGCTCAAAAAAGGGTTAGTCGTTATTTATTATAATTGAATCATACATTAAAAAAGTATAATGATGCAGTTTAGAAAACCAATGAATAATCACGTCATCTAAGCAAAAACAATAAGATTGTCAAAAGACCAGTTGGTACCATCATCTTATGATCTAAACATCCTATATATAATGTTTTACTGGTAGATCTCCATCAATAATAATTAAAGCAAGGGCTCATATTTAAAATAATTTTTGATTTTAAATAATTCATTATAATGATAATCAGAAATTCATATATTTTTCATAATATATAATGACGATTTATACTAGGGAG
>MQRK01155941.1:0-10329 GCA_001938485.1 Girardia tigrina | reverse complement strand
AAATATCAATCATCCATCTGTGTAGGAGAGGCACAATCCGAATCAACATACAACATGCACAATATCAACACACAATTCAAAACATTCCTCACATCCCCCTCGGTTTAAATGGCTTTAGCTATTCAACATTTCTAATTAAAATTCTACCATCTTCGAGCTGTAACTCGTAACTCCTTTCGTGATTTCGTTTCAACACAATTGCCGGACCCATGTAACGGTCATCTTCTTTTGATATATTATCTTTTTTATCAACACTCTGTCTCCAACTTCAAAAACTCTTCTTGTCCCCACATTTTATTCGATTCAACATAAATTATATTTCCGACAAAACTTCTGTCCAATCTCTGTGGTCTCCGTTCTTCATTCTAATATTTATAGCATCTCTGATTGTTCGAAATTGTCTTACCACTATCCCATTTGTATTATGATGAAATGGACTTGAATAAGATTATCTCGACTTTGAACCTTTTAACTGTATCATTATCTATAACTGACCGTTTTCACGATTATGTTGCTTATTAAAAACCTAGACAAGAGATAAATTTAGTCTTTCAATATTATTTAAAGCGGAATAATCTACCTCAGATAAATAGACAAAGAAAAGTGAATTTCATTTCTAAACTTGTTTCAGCAGGAGGAACTGACAAGTGGCTGAGTGTACTAAAATCGGATCCAAGCACTGGGAAGCAAGAATCAGAAGCACTATAAAAGTTTTTGAGTCACTGGAAGCTTGAAGACAAAGTTTATACAATGTGCTTTAAAAACATTTTATACACACGAATGGGGCTTGTACATTGGTTGAGAAAAGACTGGGTTTAAAGCTGATCTAGTTAATGTACCGCCACCATGCTATGGAACTAATTTTATACCAGATCTTTGTACTATACTGTGGTCGTTACAGTGCTCTTGATATTCTTATCTTTAAACACTTCCGGTGTATCTGGGAAGACATTATTCAAGAGAACTATGGAAGCTTAAATCTCAAGGAAGTCTGATACAGTTGGGACTCAATAATCAAATGGTAATTTTCATCACTCCAGTACTCAAAGTTATGCCCGTTCACATGTCCCTACAAATTGAAACAGGCGTGATCAGACCAGATTATTTTATCTAGAATATCTGTATTCTCATTAATAATATGGACACTAATCATATCGAAGAATGGTAGTCGGCGATCATTTTACTCAGTCATGAAAGTCTTAGGACGTCTAGATTTCGGAGAAACACAGACTGAACCTAGAGTTTCAAATTTATTCCTTACGCTATAAATTGCCTTGCTAAAAAGTGGAGGTGCATGATGGGCTTATTGCCAAGTTGTGTACACATTGTTTGACATTGTTCAGGCTCCTGTAAATAAAAAAGAAATTTATAAAATATAAAACGTTTTTAAAATGTGAATAAATAGTACAAAGTATTATTTATTATTTTGTGACTTACATGCGTATTTAAAAGTGATTGTAAAAGAGAAACAAACAATAAACTAACTAATTAAAATGATTGATTAAACTAATTAACGATTAAAATGCAAAATGCTTAATGTGCAAAAATAATGTATGTATGAATCATTACGTGTGATGGAACATTGCCGCATTTTATTATTTGAAGTGTTATAATTTCTTTTAGTTTAAGTTGGTGGCCTCAAGTGGCATGTATAAATAATATCTACTAATATTCTGGTGACATTATTTCTCATAATAAACACCAAAAAACTGATTCAGTATTACTTAAAATAAAATAATCTTGTAATTATAATGTGTTGCAACTTAAAAGTATCTTCAAATTATTTTATTTTTTTTAAGATTTACAACATTTATCTAAATAAAAGCCACCTGTTGATGACAAAAAGGTGGATGCGGCGCGGTCGCAGGGCTCCGGTGTTGGGAACACGGAGACACTGAGGCGGGGGAGAGAGACAAAAAAAGCTCACATACTTGATTCTATTGGTGATTGCTTGGCACAACAATGTCTCAGTCTGCACGCACACACCCAACACACAGTTGATTACAACCACCGCTCTGTCGGTCACTCTTAACGCTGCTGTTACTTCGTCACTGAAATCCATGAGATTTGAAGAATTGATTATATTGTTTACGAATCCCTTCTCTTTGATTTTGCTGTCATCGCTTAGAGCGTTCGGTTGGACGGTTTTGACTCTCGCGAGATAATCTTCGGTCATTTCATTGTACATTGATATCCGGATAAGAAGCGGATTTTATGATCATATGGCTACGAGTAATATTCATGAGACAGCGAATATTGGTAAATATATAAATACTTTGTGGCAAACAATTATATAGTATCTTTGATACGGGCTTCGAATTCAGTCGTCGTGAGTCATGGTGTTTATAGCGTGAACTTTTTCCAAATCTATCTTCACTTTTTCGTTTGATACGTCAAATGCGGACACCATAAATATTTGTGAGTCAATTTCAATTTCGATTCAGAAACTTTTAGAAAGTTTACGTATTCTTTAAATCGTTCTAATCGGAAATAATCATTATTCACTGCTTGCAGTTGAATGTTAATTCCAAATAAATACGGCCATCGATTTTTTCTATTTATTATTTGTGGATTGTTGCTAGTATTAATATGAAAAAATGGTATCCACACAAGAAAAACCAATAACGTATAAAATTTTATTTTTCAAAATTTCTCGTATTTCTAACGCTTTTAACTAACTTGATTCATTTAACCAAACAATTTTTTTTACTTTTACATTTTTAATAGAAAAAATATCGAAATATATAAAAAAATGACACTGTTTATTGACAAAAATGAAATACAGAAATGTAAATAATTTTTTTCACTCTTGATAAATAAAGTATGCGGTGAACGAACCTGAACGGTCACATTAACAGGCACAAGTGCATCTACTGGAGAAGCAACAATCCCTACGAGATCATCGAAAAAGAAGTAAATCTTCTAGGAGTCACAGTATGGTGCGGCATTTCTTCTGAAGGAATTATTGGGCCATACTTCTTTGATGGTACTGAGTCAGGTTCGTCTTACCTTGAAATGCTACCCGAATGGCTGTGGCCTCAGATTGAGTCGAGAATACAACATTTGCGAATTTTCGTGATTGAATATTAAAAAATCATCGAGTTTAGCGATTCATAAAACTTTTCAGTTGTGACATATGGTTTGCTCTCATTGCTCTCCCTGAGAGGATCGAACACTTTCCCCCCTTTCAGATAGGATCAAACATTATGATAACTACTAATATTCTAGGGACATTATTTCTCATAATAAACATCAAAGAAACTGATTCAGTATTATTTAAAATAAAAAAATATTGTAATTATAACGTGTTAAATTATCTTTAAATTATTTTATTTTTTTAAGATTGACAACATTTATCTAAATAAAAGCCACCAATATTACTATTTTTTATTATATAGAAATTTTATTTACAATATCAAAGTCAAATATGGCCTCAAAGATTTTTCAATTATTAACAACACAATTATTTTTGATTTTTAGTTGCATATGTAAAAGAGAGTTGAGATGATGTAGATTTTCATTGTAAATAATAACTACATCGATTTATATAAGAATGCAAACAATATCAACTATAATAAATTAAACATTTCGGAACCGGCAGTTGTTTGTATGAAAATATCATATCGTATACGACATCTAATGATCAAAATTGAAATATCCCTAACCGTTTACGAAATATCATCATTCTATGAAAATCATATAACGATTTCTGTATGAATTCAAATTGATATTCCAAAAGATAAATTCAAATTTAAATGCAAAAATAAATTTGGAATGAATACATATTTAAAATAAATGAATACAGCTGACATAGACCTTCCACAGGGTATGGATAAAGTGCATGGAAAGCTTGTTTGCATTTGGTCTTAATGGCATGCAATTTACTATTCTAATCGATTTTAATCGAGTTTTAATCGATTTTTAAGTGCTATTAATTCATTTTATATACAGCAAAGTCCGGCATATAAGACCCATTTTCATTATTAAATATTTTCAAAGTATAAAAAATAGACAGCTCTTTAAATAAGTCACCACAAAGAATTTATTTCTATAATTTTAGCTGGGACAATTGTCCTTAAAATGGTTTCATCTCAAAGCTTTTAAGTTAAAAGTGATCGAATTTTCTAAGGAAAATACAATTCATGCTACAGCCAGAAAATTCAATATTACTTCCAAAATGGTAAGAGATTGAAAGAAAAAAGATGTTTTTAAAAAATTACCTATCAGAAAATGCACAATGAGAAGTTACGTAGTACATTGGTCTATAATGGAAGAAAATGTTTCAAATATGATACGGAAAAGACGCCAGAATGGCTATATAGTCACAAAAAACCAAATTTATATTGCGCTTCAATGGGTCAAATTAAATAATAAAAAGGCAAAAGAATTTAAAGATTTAGAATCAATGTGTTATCAATTCATGAAAAGAAATGACTTTGTGATTAGAAGACAAACTATAATTGTACAAAAGCTGTCCTAAGATATAATAAGAAAATTTTTTACTTTAAATTCGATTGAAATGTCGTTTGTCTATATTTTATATATTAATTGTGAAGGGTAAATTTATCTCTTTTTGTATGTGGTGTATTCGTGTCTAGATAAAATGAAACATTTTACCATAATGTCAAGTAAGAATTTGTTTGGAAGTTATCTGGATTGTAGTATTATTAGAGCATTTATTAGAAATACATTTTATTTTACCTGTTATATGTATTTTATTGTGTTTTTTAATTATCATTTTACCTTATAGAATATTTATTCCTTAATTTGACATTAAAGGTTAGTTATTAATTTAGAATGTGAAAGGATTTATTGAAACACAGTTAGAATCGTTAAAGATAATTCAAGAAAGAATCCAAGAAAATAAAAAGGCTGTGACTAGAAATCAAGATTTAGAATTAGCTCATGTAATTTATTTATATTTTAAAATAATTTTAACATAGATAAATAAGTATTGTTTTATTTTATAAATATCAAATTAATATTATAAAAATTAATTAGGTAATATTTATAATTTTCACTGATTTACCAAGACTTACAAAGGTCCTTAAGATAATTTCTTCAAGTAATTACTTAGTTTTGATAGTACATGGTTCGAATGACGGGGTTGGATCTAAAGATGTAGAAGTTAAACGTTTAATTTTATAAATACTTTTTACAACATAATATCAATATAAAACTGTTCTTACTATAATTTGAAAATAATATGTAAATTAATATGACTTTTAGGACCAACTTTATGGTCAGCATTAATCCAAACGTAACAAGACAGTCATAAATATCTTTTTAAATGGCGTTTTGTTTTTATATAATTTAATTTTATTTCAAACACTTCGCAAAGTTTTCCTAGACCTTTTCAAACTCATTTTTTGACAGTAGTTTTTGATTTTGTCAATGATTTGAATCTAATAAAGTGTTTTTTCCATTCTTTTTATTAGCTTACTTTCTATATATGTATCCATGGAATTTACAAACCTGTTTTTGAAGGCTTTTTACTCAATCGATTTTCTTCAAACTTTGCATACTTATTTATTTTCGATGACAATAAATGGCAATGTTAAAATTTTATCAAAAAAAACTTTTTAAGATCACAAAATGGGAAAAAAAGGAAAATTCGGAGTTCCCGAACAATATTAATTGCAAGATATCTACTTGTAAATTATAAGTAGTTTATATTAATTTTTAATCTGTTTTCTAATTAAAATTTTTTAAATTTTAAAAACTTTGTTGGCAAAGTAGAGTTCTGTCTGCATAAAAAATGGATATAAAAATTTTAATTTTTAATTTACTAGTTTATATTAATTTTTAGTACAAATTTAGTATTTGAAATATCTTTGTCACTTTATCATTTCAATTAACATTGTTTCTGTTTGATTGATTTTAAAACTTACATTTTTTCTACATTTTTCTAAATATCTATCTTACATTGAGCATGATCTGTAAAATGTACATAATCGTACTTTTTACATTAATGTAGCACATAAAGCACTCGACCTAATAGCTCTCTTAAGCCATTTGATTGATCCACTGCTATACTAATGATGTACGTTCATGCCCCAATCTGCGATTAAGCAGTATTAAGTGACAGACTCTGCGAACTGTACGTATCTTCAGTTTTGGTAGTGTTCTTGTATTCTTGTGATGATGACAAAGTTATATATTCGATCTCCGATTGTCTCAGTTGTGTACATTCGATTGTTGACGAATGTTTACTTCAGCTTAAATTAATTGATGTTGTTTACTTAATTTTTCAAATATCGTTAATGTAATTGCATTTTAATATTTGTTATTTGTTACACCTGTTTAAAGGATGTCGCATTTAAAGAGTGAAATAGGACAGTGCGAATAGTTTGTATTAAAATACTGAATGTGAGTACGTTACAATTGATATTGTCGTAAGGAATGGTTTTGATTCTTAAGAGGTAATCAATCCTACAGGTGGACACAAATTGGAAAATATATCGAGAAAGAAAAAATAAATTCCCTTGCGTTTCTGTGCATTGTCTTTTAATTCTAATTATGTCGAATTACCGGAAGGAATAATTATTGAGAATAATTGAAAAGGATGTTTTGATAAAATCGATATTCTGAACTTCTTCATGTTTAAGTTTTTCTAATCCTTTCTCAAACTATATTTGGTCTATCTCTAAGCAACACTTAAATGAAGCCTTATATGAGTTTGTTGCACAAAGGATCTTTGTACCGAATACGTAGGAGATTCGCTCGAGCTGCATTTTATTTTAGAATTATTTTAAATAATTATTACTTTTTATTTTTTTTAATAGAACAAAGGTAAAATTTATATACAATGGAATTTCTTAAACTAAATGGAATGAACTTTGACCATTGTTTCTTTATAGACAAATTTGTTGCGAAGAGATTTTATTGTACTCTCATTATAAGATAAGAAGGCAGTCATGATATTGAAAAGGCTTGTAAAATATTTGGTTAGATCGATATTAATGTGTATAAAGTTCAAATATTTAAGTTTATGCAAATAAGACAATCATCCCTAGTGGAACGTTGACTTTTTATGTTATAGATTATATTATACACAGATCCTTTTGTTCTCGATTGAGGTAATGGTCAGTATTTGATCAGATCACGATCACAATTTATAGTGTACTTAAATACACATTAAGCGAATATCTGATATATTTTAGGTATTTAAACTATATACGTTTTCTTTAGTTTAACTCATTACCCTCCAATAACTACAGTTTTTACATTTATCGAATGTCCTAAAAATGGGACAAGCTTTAATTTTTATATATAAATAAAAACAATAACATTTATGACAAAAATAGTTCCAGATGGTTTCTATGAATACCATTTTACAGTAAATTAATTTACTTGTATTTTGGAATTCTGGTAGCTAATGGGTTAATAACGACAAGCGAAAGCTGATTCTTTATTTAGAAATATTATTTTTAAAAATACGAGGAAAGGAGCTGACTCCATCAGTAACGATATTTGAAAATTTTGTCAAATGTTTTTATGAAATATTTTTATAATATTTTAAGGTAATTCTTGCTGCAGCGCCGCCTATTTACATTTGACAAGTTAAGTTACAGCATAAATATAATAGAAGTCGACAAAAAATATAAAATAATTACTTATGGTAACTGTTGACCACAATTTACCTTGTATTAAAGACGAAAATTACAGTAGATGAAAATTGAAGTATTGGATTAATCCTTATTTTCAACAGATCTCAACATTCGAATATTGTTTGTTTAATATCTTTGAAACTGTGAGTATCAAAAAAGAATCGCAAATGACCATTTTAGCATTTGTGGTGGAAAAAATAATGCAATAGAACTTCGCTACTCCAGTCTTGCAAATATCATCAAATGAATCACAGTGCCAAATAGGTGAATGCACAAGGAAAATTTCGATTAAAGGAAATACAAATAAATTGGGAGCCTGGGTTCCTCACGAACTTAACAAAAAAATAAAGAAAATCGCCTTCAAATTGTTTCTAAGAATCTCGCCCACCTTCGAGCAACACTCAGTCATAAACAGCGCTTTTTGTACCGAATTGTCATGGGAGAATAAAAATGGTGCCTATACATCAATACGAAGCACATAAATGAGTGGAAGGCGCCATGAGATACACCAAAGCCGAGATCATCAACACGCTTCAGTTCTATAGACATTAGTGGAGCACCACCACCTAAATGGACTAATGTAAAAGTAAATGAGCAAAATACCAGTTCAGGAATAATGTCTTTTTTACATGGACAATCATTGGAACACGGAAGTCAATGTGAAATGTGAAGCTATTCGTGGTTTAATGGCGCAAGTGTTATGATGAAGTATGGTAGAATAATTTCTGCTGAAAGTCAATGTTGCTTTAATCATGCAATACATTTGGTTGAAATATTTTACATTAGACTATGTTTGAAATATTTTACATTAAACGTAAGCCCAATGGTAATAATTCTATTGATGTTGAAGATGAGTATGATGATGGTGAGAATGATGACTAGAATGATTACGAGAATGTTGAGTATAAAAATGAAGGTATAATTGAATCTGGTATGCTCCTTGAGTTTTGCCCTGGCCATGATGTAGCCCTAGCAGAAATACTTTAGTTTTTTTTTAATATTATTTTTTAAATAAACAATAAACTATAGTTATTTACTAACATTTTTATATTTTATTATTTACTGCTTTTTTATAATATTTAACGACCTTATTTGAATTTTTCAAATTACTCGGTAACTCGGGTAACCCGGGTAGTGTCGAGAATTACTACTCGAATACCCGGGTATTTTCAAATCGGGTAATTTGAAAATACTAGATGTTTGTAAATTATTGACAATATCCAAAGAAATTATTTTCCAAATCATTTTTGTATTCTACTATTTTTACTAAAAATGCTGCATTAAATATATTAATGAGTATTTTCGTTTCTTTTTTTATTTCACATGTTTTTATTATATTCATTTATGTTATCATTCTTATTTAGAATCTTCAAAGTCTTTCAAACAATTCCGAAAATAAAGTTGAAACATCCTTAGATTCTGTAGTTTTTTTGCCCAGTTTAACCCCAGATGAAACTATTTCAGAATCGGTAACTAATAATGTTTTGTCTTCATCAGAAACCATATCAGAAAATGAAAACCATGTTGATAAAAATAGAGATTCCAGTAATACAGATTTATTTCTAGACAAAAATAACACCGCTCCTCCCACAAAAATGTCGCTATGTTTATCTCCTGATACCGGTACTTGGTTACATTAATTTTTTATATACTTTTCTTTTACAGTTAAAATATTTTTATATATTGAAAACAAAATTCATCCATTTCAAAATATATTTTTAAGGACGAATCAACTGTCATCGTTAGATGACTTATTAATTTTTGATTCTCCCATATAAATACATGTAAATTATAGATTGACTGAAATCATGATAATCGCAAATTTCCATAAGCAGTGGTTGAGACTTCCGTTTGAATCTTGATTTTAAAGCTACGTGACCTAATTAACAATTCTTCACACGACACTACCAATAACTACCAAAATTCTTACACAAAGTCTTGAAATTATCAATATTAATATTAATATCACATTTACATGTTTATGATTTGAAAAAGAATAACTATTATAAATATATACATTGTTAAAAATTATTTTGTTGAAGCTTTTTTAATAAATCGATTACAATACATGTTTCGGAATATTCTCTACCATCAGCTATTTTAATGTTTCTATTGTTTAAAGTTATTTAACAGGGAACAAAAATTTTATTTATTTAATATATTTAAGGTATTATTGAATAATAATGGCAAAATGTAAACAAATTTTAATTAAAGATTTTAAGATTTGAAACGGTTTTACTTCGTCCATTTTAAATGTTTATTAATGGGTTGTTGTGTCTCATTAATAATGATTCACAAAACTGCCACTCATAGTGTGAATCAAAGCCCTTTTGCAGAACAGAAAACTCATCCTTTGAAACAGAAGAGATTCTATTTTTACAGTGTAACCAATGATTAAGAACTTTATTCGATCAACTTGATTGTGAATGCTGACTTCATAGGCTCTTTAGAGGGTCCACCCAAACTAAAGAATCACTAGCAACCACCGATAGGGCTCCTACGGGGTCGGATAGTTTCTGTCTCCGAGATCTTTTCGGCTTCCCTGTTAGAACCGACCACCCATTGGTTGTATATCCATGGTTCTGCATACCTATTAACACCATCAATATGAGGTTTACAACATTTATTAATATCACAAGCGCATTCACTATTTGACATCTCTCTTGATCAATATATTTCTGAGTTCAAACTAATTATTTTCAATAAATGAAAATCTGTT
>MQRK01155940.1:0-13418 GCA_001938485.1 Girardia tigrina | reverse complement strand
CAATTCGTACCGGTTAATAGAACTCGATCTTCGGGTTTTCCTGAGGCGACGTTGACGACCGAATCGAACAGATATGCGCGTCCTTGACTGCCTTGAAACGATTTCGAGATGAGGTTCTCGTGTTTGGCGAGATGGGCGCGACAATGGGCGCAACTGTACACGGGATTGTTGCTCGATTTGTCACCCAAATACACTTTAAATGTCTTCACCATAGCAACAAGAAATTCTGTTGACGGAAACGAAATTCAAAAAAAATCGACAACCGAACTCCGACTGAGACGATTTCGAATCAATTGATAAACAACATATGGCCTTATTCGTAGTCAGCTGACTTCTCGTTTAATGTATCGACAATTGGAATTTGATATATTAAAACAAATCGACAAATTTATGAAATAAAATTATTTCATTTTTTGTTTTTGTTTTACGATTTTTAAAATTTTTAATAAATGTTTTTTTTATTATTTAATATAACTAATTTTTTTTGTTGTTTTGAAAATTTTGATTTTTTTTTCGAAAAGAAATTTTGAAATCGAAAAAAAATATTATAAATAAAAACAGTTTTTTTGTGGAAAAAAACCGAAGAAATCAATGATCTGGAATGATAATGAAAATATGGGGAAACAAGCGATAAATTATTGCTATTGGTGCACATGGGATATATTGGTAGTCTAAATCATTTTTTCTCTCGTTCAAATTTGTGGTGTGCTTCTGTATTTCATTATTTTCAAATTTTAACATTTTTTTGGCTTGATTATTTAAATTACAATTTTCAAAATTTTGCAATAATCTATTTGTTGTTTTTTATTATATTTTATTTTTAATGCAAATAATGAAAGACGATGGTTCGTCAGCGAAATGGATTTTAGCGATAATAGGTGCGGTCCTTACCGGGTGTCTGTATTTAATATGTTGCATATGTTCTATACATAAAGCCTTAAAGTAAGTTTTTAAATAATAATTAATTTTTTAATAAAAAATAATTTTAATAATTATATTTGTAAAGTTTTTTTGTTCACTTACTATTACTATTCACTTACATTACTATTCAAAACAAATATTTTATATATTATAATAAATATTTTTAGTTTTTCAGTTGTCTTTAATTTAAAATTATCTTTCAAGAATCTTTTTACACATTGTATTTTTATTAAATTTAGTTTATTGTCCATAAAAAAATATATTTTATTATTATTTATTATTAAAAAAATTATTTTATATTTCCGAAAAGAAAATCCGAGTCGATAAAATAATTTTAATGTTAATAAATTTTTAAAATAAATAATTTCATTGCTTTTTAATATTTTTTGTCAGAAATACCTGTTGACGAAAGTGTGTGTCAATTTTGATAAAATATATAGTTCATTGAATCCCTATGAGTCATTAATGTTAAAAAGACAAATAAGCAACATATGAATATGTTTTATAATCCTATTAAGTACTTAAAGTATAGTAAATTTCTAACATTTATATTGACAATACATTACAATTAAATTACTTGTCGAAGGAAATGGAGAAGAAAATTTTTTTCAATTTTATTTTGTAGAGAATCGGAACATAAATAAATCTTTCATAATGAAATAGTCTCAATTTGCTTACATATTATTCCCATTTTCTTGTAAATGTATATTTATGTATTCATCCATTTTGTTTATTTCATGTATTCATTGCATTACCTCCTAAGGCACATGTAGGGCAGTAATTCTTACAATACAGGGATTATTATACAAGACTTCTTTTCTAATAAGCTACGCAGCTCATTAAAAAAATTCAAAATAGTTTAATTAAAATTGTCAATACATTTACATTATATTTACAAATAAACGTTTATTTATATGAGTAAACTTAATTAACTGGCAGACGCTTGTAAATTATTAAAATAAACATTCATTTGCTCTATTTAACCAAAGCAGTTATTATTGTTTATAGAAAAGATTGAATGTTTCCTTACATAAATTCTGAAGTTTCAGCATTTAAGAATATTTAATCTTCATCTGTAATAAGAATTTTAGAATATAGTAATAATTTCATATAATTATTTTGATATACAAAGGATAAAAAGAAGACGACGCGTTTCGAGATAATAATCCCATCATCATCTTGATATTATATTTGTTTTGAAATAACCATTTTAATTTGAATTATAATCAAAATGTAAAAATTTTAAACTATAAATATTTTCAAATAGTTTATAGCAAGAAAAATCTCTATTGAGATTCATTTCTCAAATAAATCAATAAATATAACATTTTGATAAGAAGTATAAATAATTTAAAATTTTGAATATATTTTCAATTTTTAAAATAATAAAATAATCAATGTTACCTAATTACAGACAGAAGGTTTTGACTTACGCAAATAACTTTATAGCAATGACTTGGTCATATTTTTAATTACAAATCTGATGGAGCTTTAGTGAAGTGTTTGAAATAGCCATTGTTGTTATATAACCATATTTTAAATACAGTGAAATACAATTTCAGAGTCTTTTTATTTAAGCAAAAAGTAATATTTGCGTACATTTGCAATCATTAAAATTCCATTTCCAATACAGTTTAGCCTTGTTATTTTTTGAAAAGATTGTTGAATCTTTAGTTATCTACAGAATTTCCTTTACACTCATATTTTAAATACGCTGTTTTCAAACTTTCAGTTTTGAACAAACCTTTTTTATCCCCCTACTGAAAATAATATAAAAATACTTTAATATACATTTAATTTCATGCCAATATACTAAAAATGCTTTTCGTTTCGCGTGGACAGCGAGTTTAATACAAAATGAATCAGATCTTATCACAATAAGTTATTGTAGCATTTAATGAGCACTTTACTGTATTCATATTTGAAATTTAAATTGTCTATAAATGGATTCTATGAGATGCATTCGAAAAAAATGATTTATGTTTATTCATCCCTGATGACAAAGATTAATTTGTTAATTTAAATTATCGAGGAAACATCGAAACAACAACTTTATTAACAATAAGTTTCATGAATATTGCTTATTATTATTTTATTTCATTGATTTACACCTTTATACTTTAGATTGTTGCATTTTTTTCATTTTGAGAACGTAGAGAGGGTGTTACATTTTAAATTGAGGCTCAATTTACCATCAATTTACAAATAATATTTCTTTTTACACTTCGCATAAATAGAAACTATTATTTTTCATACTTCATTAACAGTTAGTATGTGTGTTAAGCTGATGATAAACAGTAATCTCTTCTCGATCCAAGATCCTTAAACTGCAATTACAGCTTAAGCTCGTGTACGAAGTGATAGCAGGCTCAGACCAGTTGAACTTGACACATATTTGAGCACCTGTCGACAATGACGAAATGAAACAAATTAACAGTGTTGTGTGTACTTTTATGGGACTATATCTTGATGACGCACCAACAATTATAGTCCAACGGATTCAAATCAAGACTGCTGGGCGGCCACAATTCCTTGGAACAGAACTCATGTAGTTCTTCTTGACTCCAGTTTTCACAATTTAGTTGTTGTTGTTGAATCGTAGTTCTGGGGGAAGACACATTGGTGGTCAATCTTGGACTTTTCGGCTTGACACATAGGTTCATGTCAGAATTAACCGTCTGCCCCTTGAAAAACACGTGCGACACCATCCAATCCCCTTCTCTTGAAACGACAAGGAGAACATGAACAGATGTCGGATGCTTAGTCTTGCAGACTATTAGCTCGTTTTCTGGATCCTTGACCAAATATCTATCGTTCGGTTATTTTATCAATGCGTCTAAGGTGAAAATATTTTCATTGCTGAAAAATGAAAGATGGTCAACCATCTCGTGCTTCATGGATGACAGCAGAAGGATATACATCACTAGTCATCGCTTTTTAATGGAGTCTGATAGCAGTTGGTAGATCTTCAGAAAGTATACATAGCTCAGATCGTCATTAATTGCACTATGGATGGTCTGGATTCCAACCTGTAGAAGAGCTTAAAGATCACACATTGACACTAAAGGCTCGTCATCGATCATTTAATTTGACTGCTCCAAGAAAGTCACACTGCACAAAATAACTAAACCGAAGAATAAAAAAGACAGAGGCAGGGGAAACTAATAGCAATTATTATTTGACCATTATGTCGATAAAATAAATAGCGTTGAGTTATCAGAAGATATACTTTATATATTGATTATTAACCCTTACTGGACCATAAGATGTCTAAGATATAAGTTCAGTCCGTAAATGATTGGTTTTGGGGCAATAAAGTTTGATTGTTCTTTTTTATTCGTTCAGAAACACATTTACTGCCTTGAACATACGTTTTATTTTGACATCCAGGAAAAAATATCGATTCAATAATAATTGAACAATCGATAAGAATTTTTGTAGAAGGGAAAAATATTTCCCTTGAGAGTGAAAGGGTTAAAATTCGATTGAGTTATTTTTTTTACTTTAACCATTTAATACTTTAATAATTATAATTATTCTTATTTACAATGAAAATATTATTTATACAGGGCAAGTTTTGTAACACCAACGACTTAATTATAAAAATCGAAAAAAGATATAGGAATATGTTTTCCTCATTTGGGAGCTCTGAAGTCATGTTTCTAAACCAATATCTATTAAAAAATGTGTCAGAACGAACATAAAATAGTTTTGTAAGCTATTATGATCTTGCTGGTTGTGATCACTGATTTAATCATTTTTTAAGTTAGAAAAATTAGACACATATCCTATAATGAACCACGGACTTTAAAAACTAATAATTAAAACATTTCAACATTTCAGTTGTTTTCAAATTTGTTTAAACAACAAAATCCTATTTTTTTATTCTTCTCTCTTAGTCACAACCAAAAATAAGTGACAAAACTGAATTTAAATTTTTCGCAAACCTTAAAAATTAATTATTCTTTTTACATAACTTAAGAAATAATGGTGGTGTTTGAAAATACAAAAAAACATCGCCATTTTAAAGATAATTGTAGTGAATTCCTATCTCGAATGTTAAAGAAAAAAAAGAAAAAACAATAACAATATTTAATAAAATTAAATAAAATCGAAATTGCGAAATTAATAACACAGAGAAATTTTTTTAAAGGGAATATCGTTTTATCTTAAGTGAAAATATATTTACAAAAAAATTACCTGCACAGAAAATCAATTGATTTTGTGTAGTGTATTTATAAAAATAATTATTAAAAAAACATATTGAAATTAAAAATTTAAAATAGATTTTTAATTCTGTTTAAAAAAGCTTCTTTTTTTCTTAATCTGGAATTATGCGCTTATGTGAATCATGTCAAAATGTCGATTTCTCAATTAACAATGAAAATTTTCAATCGGATCACATAATGTTATCTTCTTTTTATTCGACATGCTATCATATCTATTATGAATTATCGATTTATGTGTGCGAGTATTTCACAAATCTTTTACACTGTTCGATCCTAACGGATCTCGATTCTATGCGGAATGTCAGGCAAGATGGCCGCCCTTCCCAACGTTCACAAGAGCCATCATGAAATGGTAATCTATTATTGACTCTCAATCTCTCTTGCTTCCGTGTTCAACAGGAGAGTCTGGACGCCATTACGAGAGATAATCCAATCCAAAATCCTCCATGTTCGCAGGAAGTCCCGACAAACGGAAATAATTGGAGCCTCCAAGCGCAAATGAAGTGGTTGGTAGAATCGTGAATCAAAGTGTGGTCACGAATGTCAACCACCAACCTAATAATAATATAAAATCAATTAGATGATATTTATAATTAATAAGAAGCGTGGGAGAAATAACAACTGAAAGATTTGTATCAGACAGACAGACTTATTATGAATAAACACATCTATATAGAGTTTTGTAATTACGTTCACAAAATTAACCAAGCAATCTCTCTTTAATGGTAGTTATAAAATCTTGTATTTTTTACAAAGTGGTGCCGAAACGGTCTTAAAAATGAATCATTAAAAACAAAAAAGTAAATAGTGGGAATAACCCTATTCACAACATCGATATGACTTTTTTGAACATTTATTATTATTACAAATATTTATTGTCATTACAACAATTCTTCAAATCACTTTGATTATACGACATCTTTCTTGATTAATATTTTTCTATTTCATCCTTGTCTTTGGAAAACAACTGGAAAATACTTATAATATAAATTAATTATTAAAACTCTCATATGTTAAAATCAAATCTAAACAGTTTTTTATAAAATGAAGTTAAATTAAATTAATATATTAAAATTTAAAATTACATTAAAACATAAATATTACATTTGAAACATATTTGGAAAATTTGTACTGTAAATTTAAATTAAATTATTTTCAAATAGTAAGAATCAAAGAAAATACCAATCATCCATCTGCGTAGGAGAGGCACAATCCCAATCAACATAAAACATGCAAATTATAAAACAACAAACAATTCAGAACATTCCTCACAAACCCAAAAAAATGCTTCTGCACATAATTTATTATTGATGCAGTTTTTGGTCTCCTAAATTCTTCTTTCGTGAGATTTCAAATGAAATAGATGCATTCATTTTCATGTACAGCAAAAAGTAATATTTGTCCATGTGATATGGTATTTTAAAAAAATAAGTTTCCAGTAGAAGTGTCCACGAAAATAAAATATTCTGAAAAGATTTTCCGAATATATCGAAAGAATTCAAAATAAATTTCGATAATAATTCAAATAACTTTTTTTCCAAATATTCAAATGTTTGAACCGTAAAATTTCTTTGTAAAAGATATATTTTTATGCAAACCGCCACCATTTTTTGATTATTTATGTATGTATATTTAAGCTTCATCTTTTCTTGAACATTATCTTTTGAGTCATCCAACTTGAATTTAAATGTAATTATTTTAAAATTTCCAAAATGATAACTTTAATCCGATTAATTAACCAATTGATAGAGCCCTCGATTACTGTTGATTATGTTAATGTTTATTGTGTAAACAATCTGTTTATCTACCAGATTTCTATATAAACTATCTGTCAATATAAACTGACGAAAAACAAATTTTCTTAGGAATCGCGTGTAAAAATTAAAACGATTTAATAAACAATAAAGGATAAAATTTAGTATTATTATTTAAAAGCGCATAGTATTCTTTAAATTCAATTCACGGAAGGGTGTGATGAGGTTCTAAGAGTTCTAAACTCTGAAATCGCCTCAGACAATCACAGAATCATCGACCATAAAAAGCAACTGATGAGAGAGCGCATTGCTCGCGATATGATCTGGATATTCAACGATCCTGTAGATTTGTCAGAATACATAAAAGTCTAAATGAAAGAGGGCTTCTCGACAATAATGAATAATTTAAACACCTGATCAAAGGAACCATATCTGAGAGACTGAAATGGATAATTGAGTACGAGAAAGAATATCTGAAAATGCTTTAGCTGCGTATCAAACTATTAGCTTGCACATTCCATTCTTGCTTTAGATAATTTTCTGGGTAGAAGGGAGTCACAAGACGTCGACGACACAGAGAGGTGGTGATTAATTCATATGTCCCATGATCATCGAATCCAAGATAATGGTACTATGAACATTAAAAAGATGTACTGGATCTTTGAACTTGAACGAGGAACATGATAAGCCAGTGTCTGTCTCTGTAACTGATGAGGACGGTCCATGAATAAACACTAGTGTGGTACTGAGTTTTCGGCAGGATATTATAACAGATAAGGGAGTGTTTCATTGCTTCTTTCCCCATTGCACTAAGTGCGTTTATACAGCCAAAAGTCTTCAGAATCATAGAACGAAGGAACATAACGGGTCATTTATCAGAAGTAAACAGATGCGTGTCCTTGCATTGAAAGCTCGCACTCTTGCATCCGAAGCCGTGTGAAAGGATCAGAAAACTTTGTCAAATAGTTTCTACCCGATACAGAGTCAATGATTCACTACCCTATGCGCCAATGCTGAGTATTATTTGTAGTTATAGTTATCCGCCAAATTAGGGGAGGCTTATTATTATAACTAACTCTACATGATCTACTTGATCGACTGCAGAGTCAAAACTATTATTTGTTTTGGATTACTGGGTTTTAACAAAGTTTTCTAACGAAATTATTTACAAACTAAAGTTCTTTATAATATTTCTATCTGCGATTAATAATTATACACCGTAATCCAAATGTTGCTTCCATATCTTAGTGTATCTTTGTATCTTTATAAAAAATAAGCAAAATATATTTTAACACAAGAACACTTATTATATAAAATTTATGTTTTTTCAACATCAGCAAACAGTCAGCAATACACTTTTCTCGTCTACTTTAAAAAGGCATTACAACATCTTCAATCGTTCATTGTCATTTGACAACACTTTCTTTAATACGATTTTTTAGCGCGTTTCTTTATAAACATAGCTTTTCAAGTAACCCAAGATGACCACATCGTGAAGTAATAGATCTAGTGATCTTGTTGTTCCAGGATGTGACCAAATATTCCTTTTCAATGTCGTGGGAAACAAATGTCTATGAAATCCCATATTTCTTTGTGTAATATGCAGGAGCTGAAAGATGGTTTGAAAAAAACATTTTGAGATTTCAGCACAGGAAGTAAACATTTCTCCAACATAAATGTATTAATTGTGTTGTAATAGAAAAAGAATGGTCATAAAACTTTCAACTCAAATCTTGATATGCTAACGAGTCATGATTTCATCGAGTTGATGGATCCACCATATACGACACATGTAACGATTAACATGTTCTTGCAGTTGGAAATCTGCCTCACCTGAGAATACAGTTATGGTCAAAAATATGTATGGGATTTAGATTTTTCAAGTAGCGTTTTATGAATTGCCATTCTTGGTGTTTTATCTTTATAAATATTTCCTTTGAATCTTTCACTTAATCTCATTTCAAGTGCTGTGTAATGAAATACTTTTTCATTTTATAATCTTCATATGTCGATATGAACACTATCTACACTTGGTGATACCTCCTCAATTGTTGTTTTTCTTTCATCTTCTTCACTTGATTATCCGGTTGTTGAATAATCTTTTACAGTTCCTGTTCTTTTGAATTTGTAGAAGGTAGTTAGCCATTTTTAAATTTTCATTGCTCGATCTCACAGAAAACAGTTTTAGTTTCAAATTTTTATTCAAAACAATTCGTATTTCTTTATTAGGATTTATTTTTTCTTTTAGTTTAATTTGAGATGGTTTCAAATCAAATAAATAATTTTCAAAATTATTTATAATCGGATTTAATTCAAATGGTTCATTTAATTCTCATTGATCTGAAAAGACATTCTACTGATCGTTGTCGTTTAAATTTATAATTATCCATCAAAATACCAAAAACTCAAAAACATTTATTTATTTTTTAATTTTCGTATTTATAATTGATGCAGTTAAACAATCTGCAATTTGATCAATTTTTTTAAATTTTTAAGTACAAGAAATTCATTTAATATACAAATACTAAAGACTAACAGGAAAATTTTACGAATAAAATCTAACACAAATGTTTTAGAACAAGTTAATATTCAATAATTGATTTTTAAGTCATCTTAAGAAATCAATATATACACAAATATTAATAATTAATTGATTCATTAATTTGAATCTTCCAGAGGGTATTCGACTATGTATGATGCAATGAAATCGTTTTCAAGCCATTCTTCAGTAAGTCTCACGACGATTCATTTTTCACCAACAAAAACACGATATTAATACGTTCTGCAACATGTAAACTAAAAATGAAACCCTTAAACAAAATTTTATATAATAGTTGTTCTTGTATTAAAGTATGTGTCGTTTATTTTTATTAATATACATCCAATGTACAATTGAAATATGGAAGGGAGATATGGATCATACTATATTTTACGATTTATTCTAACTAAATGTTTCATTTGTATGATTATTTTACAATCTTAAATGCTTTTAAGTTTTGTAAGAAAATACGAAAAAGTTTAAGAAGGCACTATCACTTATAATATAATTATACATGTGAATATATTCGCAAAATACACTAAGATACACATTGTTTTTTCGTATTACAAGTTTACTTATTATTATTATGATTATTATTGTAAGTATCGTTTATACTACTTCCATTATTAACAGATTCAAAGCTCATAACTCAACACCAAAATTTTATTATAAAATCCATACTATTCTTTGAAATTTTTATTCAATCTAACTCTTTATTATGCATTGTTAAAATGTATTCTAAGCACAATAAAATTAGTTTTTCCATTTATATAGAGATCTAAATTTAAAATTAATTAAAGAAAACTATTTAATTTCTTAAAAATACTTTTGTAGCAGCTTGATATAATAAATTTATGCAATAACTTTTATTTATTTTATTATTTCTTTTAAAGTTCTTACTTCAAAAAGTTCTACTGAATATATCAACTTTTAGATTTTTTAGATTTTAAACGCTGTTTTTGTTTATATAATTCTTTACTATTTGCAAGATTTTAAATTAAAAAATTTTAAATTATTCAGAGAATCGAAAATTTTAACTAACTCCTTTAATAATAATAATAATAATAATTATTATTATTATTATTATTATTATTACCACACAATCAATATCATAAGTATTAATTCAACCACAGTTTCGTTTCTTCATAATGTATTTTTTTTATTCATTACAAAATGCCATTTGAATTTGTGACAGAAAATAATCTTATCTCAAAGGAAATTGAACAGCAAAAATAAATGAATATTTAACCGATGTATATAATTGCAATCTACCCAAAATAAATTAGAATATTTTATATATTATTTACGTCACTAGAAAGAAAACTATTTACGACAGAAACATATTTATTGTTTTTCAGCTACCAAATATTTTGTATATATATATATATATATATATATATATTTATATATTTATATTAAATTGAAAATGTGTCTTATTGGTAACATTTGACTTTTTCGCGACTTGTAAAGCATAAACACAGCAATGTGGTAAATGTCCCCATTTATCGATCCACATGTCTGCCCAGTCCCTTGGAGTAAATAATTCCTATGATATGCGGTTCATTTCACAGTAAACTGAATCAGTTCTAATTTTAAATGTGGTAAGTGCATTGAGAGAACTGTGGTTTACTTTTATTAGGTATATATATATATATATCGAATTAAAAACTTTAAAATACGAAATCAAAAAAATATTGATATTTCACGATCTAATTCGATCCTTAAAAGTTATTTGTGGACAGTCTTGAAGAATGTTTTGTTGGGTCACAGTGATTGGTAGTTGTGAAGACGATCACGGCAGGGGTTCTTGATCTAAGTGATGTGATCATTGATTCGTAAAAGATATCAAATGGTTACCAAAATAAAATTATAAAAATTTGTTGTTTTTTCAATATGTACTCCTTTTACAGTCCATTTACAATTTGATAACTAAAAATTTCATGTACATCGGATAAAAGTCTTTGATATAATTCTACAAGATTCTTATGACAAATTACCAAGAAACTACAAGAAATTTCACATTTTTCTTCATGAATTCAATAAGTCAATTTTAATTATAGAAAATTCCAAAAAAACACTATATTTTAAGATAATATAAAACTGTAATATATGTAATACTAGATTGTCCCAAACGTTTTGTTACAGCCACGAAAATTCTATTTTTTCCATAAATTACTTATTAAAACACCTTTTTATGAATAACAAAAACTGTTTCTCAAAGTATTAAAATAAGTTAATACAATCCATTATTTCCACCACTTTCTGCAATTAGTCTGCAAGCATCCCAATTTGTTTAGAGCACTACTCTAGAACCTTCGTATCAAAGAACCGTTGACACGCTTCTGCAGCTTCATCGAATAATTCACATCGACGACCTTTCAAAGAAGGCTACATCGATCGGAAAATACAGTTGTCACAAGGTGCGAAATCTGGACAACTTAACGAATGCGGTAAAACGTCGAATTCGTCAGACTCCTCAAAAGTTTTTTAGTCATCTTGGAAGTTTTTGGTTTGTCACTGTCCTGCTTAAAAGATTTGCTTTTAATGAAACAAAATGAGATTTTTCTACACAAAGTTTTAGTGAATGCATTCTACTTTCTGGTAGTAGAGTTCAATATTGATAGCACAACTATTTGAAAAAATTCCAATTCCATAATCCTTTAAATGCTCTACCAAACACAACTCATAACCTTCTTGAGAAATCAATCTTGATGCAGGACTGACTGTGTTAGCTGACTTCCTGGACCTAATACTTGTCAGAAGTCACAATGCTATTTCAAAATTGGTGATTCTTTGGAATATTGAGATGTTTGCAGCAATTTGTAACTTCTTTTTTGACTTGAGCTTTGGTAAGCTGGCACGAATTTTGGCGTGACTTCTTGTAAGTAAAACAAAATCGTTGAAGTAAACAGTGAATCATCAATGAACTAAATCTAAGTCCACGTAAAAATGTCAAGTACTTGATGATATTTCTAGCGTACAAAGCCGAATATAAGTCTTCAATGTCTAATTTTGACGGTCGAAAAGAACGATAAAAACCATAAATATCCTTTTTGATCATAACTAGTTGAAAGATTTCGTTTCAAGCAATATCGGATGAAAAAAACAAAGTTCGATTTTTTCAATTATTAAGGATACTAACAGCCGAAGTCGTATTACAAGATTTATTACGACTAAAATGGTCTGTAATCAGCGTCTAGGGCATGACTTGTTTCTTCAATTGATTCTTCAAAAATTTGCCAAAATCTGCAATGATTAAACAATTGTATTTTTAATTAATTGTTAAATAAAAATTAATTTATTATACAATTAGTAATATAAATTTTTAAATTCGACAATAATTGACTTCAATTGTCTAGGGAGAGATGTCATGCTTCAAACACCAACCAGTCACAAACATACTATAAAACTCATTCAACAATCACTCAACATCATTCAAACATCATTCCAATATCCCTCACATACTACATGTATACAGGACCATGGAAGATGAAAAGAAAATTTAAGAAGTTGAATTTTCAGCAAGTGAAATAGAACCTTAGGGCTGACCTTATATAATATTTGGTTGAGTTGAAAAAATGCGTTTTTGTCTTCGGAAGATTATTAATTCCAACTGTAACTTCGTTTAATAACATAACATACACATATTTTATAAATTTACTTAAAACTTTCATGGACTGGAAATATTTTGTATTATTTATATACATATAATATAATATAATTAAAGTATTCACAAGTCATTACCTTAAAGAAATTATAAAATATAAAATATTTAAATATACTTATTTAATCAATGAAATAGTTCATAACATTAAAATTTATTTTTTTTATAATAAATAACTGTGTTTTTTTTTGTTAATTGACTTCAATTGTCTAGGGAGAGATGTCATGCTTCAATTGAATAAGTTGTTATAAATAAAAATACTAAATATAAATATCGATACTTAATTTTGCAAATTGAAGTTTATAGTTTAA
>MQRK01155926.1:0-10591 GCA_001938485.1 Girardia tigrina | reverse complement strand
CCATGAACCATTCATCGACCCATTTTTGCACATTTTCGTAAGAATCAAAGCGCTGCTGAGCAAGTGCGTGACCCATCGATGCAAACAAATGGTAATCTGAAGGAGCCAAGTCTGGTGAAGTTTTCTCCCTGAAAATTCTGTGTGATTGACAGCGCCAATCCGTGCTCGTTTTGACGGAATTGGACATCAATCTGGTGCAGTGCACGCAATCTGGCAATTGAGTACCGAACTTTGGACCACCAGTTGGTACTGCCAGACTGAACGTTCCCAGAATTGATCCAATGATAGAGTGAGGACATGTGCGATTCATTGGCGCTGTCAGATGCAGCTCGGTGCAGAGACCATTGTGCAATGTTCATCGTTGTTTGATCACTACAACCAAGCAGGTAATATGCGCCAGCAATGGATTGTATTAGATATTCGTCAAAGGTCGACCGCATCCCGACATGCCTAGAGATCTTCGGGGCATGGATGTATGCATTGCTGGCGTTTGGAGGGAGTCCCAGTATATTCTTTAAAAGGGTTCTCACGCGCATATCCAGACTGGTGGAGTTGTCATGCAAATCCAGGACGGGGATGTTGTAGTTTCGGAATGCATACACCAGTCGGCTGTGCAGGAACGTCATATACGCGTGAGTCTTCTGCCACGGTAAAAGGTCGGACTTGACGATCTTTTCCAGGTCTTCAATCAAGTCATGGAACAGAGTGTGTGGCGTGGCGTATTGTACATTTGATACCTGAGTGCCCAGGTAGACAAAACCATCAGTTGGGTTGATACTGGAGACGGTTTCATCATATTTGACAGGAATCTGCTTTGGGGTTGGGCAACTCATGACAGAGCATTTGGATGGTCGAAATTTCAAGCCAAGAATGTCTCCCACTTCAGTGGCTATACCTGCTGCACGTTGTAGCCAGTCAATTGCCAAAGCCGTCAGCACGATATCATCGGCATAGGCCAGACATTTGACTTGTCGGTTGGCTATGGAGACCCCAGGAGCCGGGCATTGTTCAATCTCCATCAGAATTGGGTTGATTCCAATGTACTGTCGTACTCCAACCCGGATTGCGATTTGTGGAGTTCTTTCATTTCCACACGTCAGTGTTGTGGAACAATTTCGGTATATTTCTCGGATCATGTCAGTTGTTTCAGTTGATGCACCCATCTTGTCTAGAAGATAGAGAATCGTCTCAACAGAGATGGTGCCGAATGCATCAGTGATGTCCAGGAAGAGGAAGTAGACCTGGCTCTTCATTTGTTTTGTGTATTTGTCGATGATTGCACGAACAACAAAGTTATGCTCAGTGCAACCATTGAAAGGTTCAATGCTCTTTTGGAAGGGGTGCAGCAGCTCGTTCTCCAGTATCCAGCTTTGGAGTTGATTGCACAGGGCTGTTGTCATGATCTTATAGATACAATCCAACAGTGCAATCGGCCGCCACGAATCGACAAGGTGTTAGTGACCCTGTTTCATGGGTTTTGCAATCAGTAGCGTCTCATAGTCTCTCCATGCTTCAGGAATCTGCTTCTGCGCACAGATTATGGAGAGGAGATACGAGACACATGCTGACTGCGGGTCACAATATGACAAGTCCTTGTAAGTGATGTTCGACCTACCAGGAGCAGTGTCATCTTTGGACTTTTGGATATCTTTGATTTCCTGGTTTGAGATTGGTCGGAAATCAAAGGTTTTAGTAGATTTAACCAACAGTTTGTCAAGATTGGCATTGATTGGTTTGGTCACAGATTTTCTGCTGTAGTATTCTGATATGTGGTCAATTTTTGGGGTGCAGTTCGCCATGTTGTGTTGTGTTAGATTCCGGAAGGCTTTGGCTGGGGATTTTTTATAGACTGTGGCTGTACTGCGTGGGTTTCTGGGTGATGTTCTGATCCCCTTGTAGATCTTCTTGGCTGTCTTTAAATATAAATATAAACAATATAAATAAACAACGAAATTAAACAATACGGGACTTTTTCAAAATTTGGATTCACGAAGATATTTAAATTGTGAGCAAAACTTGTTAAGGTAATATTCTTTATGTATTATATATTAGTATTTAGTATTATATATTTGGTTTGATATAAAAGCCAGGCTTCTACTAATACTAACAGTTATAACTGTTCATAAAACGCGTTAACTTTTTATATTTCATTGTCAATATTTTTTTGTTTCAATAAACCTTTCACTGCAGGTGCATACATTCAATAATTGAGTCTCATTTATTAAAGGTATACATTTATATATTAGTAAAAATGTTATTTATGACAAAATCCAAAATAAACGTTGCGATTTTTTTAAACGTTATAAAAAATCTTTTTTTTGTTACAAAATGATATACATCAACGAACAAATTTTTTATATAATGAAATGTAGTAATTTATATTATAGTGCGAGTTAGTATGATATATTCTTAAGTAGTCTGCATTGAAAGATGTATCACATACTCATACTTCGAAAGTGTCGCTAACTTCACACAATGTAACGATGATATAGATGTATACCGTCAGTTGCATGAATATTATCTAGAAAATGCATAATAGTCAGTTTAGATGTGTTTGGAACAAGGTGGTCTTTGTAAATTTAGGGGTTTCTGTAAGCATTATATTTTCCAAAATTCTTTCTAGCAACTAGCAACTTGAAATCCCTCAAACTAATATTATCTGCCTTTCTCTTATAAAAATATGATAGACATTGACAACTGCAAGATCCAAGAAAGGAAAAAAAAACTACTTATTGTACTACTTTACTGACCGTTTGATATATGTTGTGAAAGAAACCTTTTATAATTTATTAACCACCTTCATACTTTTTTTATTAACACAAGTTGGTTTTATTATCACATTGTTGTTATGGTCTCTTTTCTTTATCTTTGAGAAAGTTGACTAATGTAAAGAAATAAGTATATTTATCTCACTCTTATCTTTTCACTTCAAAGAAAGCAATGCGCCGTTATTCTGAGGAACTATCTTTTCTTTTCTAAGTCTGGTATCTTAATGCGGAAAACGTATTCTATTTCTGCACACTGTTCGACAAGCAATTATTTTATATTTATTAAGTAAACAGAATAATTTTAGGCTTGTGTACAAATTATCTTTGTAAAGGTTGTGCCACTTTGTTCTAAAAAGCTCTTAGCGCCAGTACAATCAAGCCACTTATTCCTAGAGATTCCGAAAAAAAGTTTCAGTGTGACTTGATTTCATCAATAATAACTTTGTTTTCCCAGTCAACAATAATGAATATTTTTACTCCAAATCTGTTACATTTAGATAAAAAATATATTGTTTGATACTCTTCTATTCCATAGAATGAAACTCATCAAAACACATGTTTTGAAACAGTGTTCAATAAAATAGTGTTTAATTTTTCTTCTAAATTTAAATTTTTTAAATGAAAATTGTGCACCTTCGATCGTAATTCGACATGTTCAGTAATTTAAACATTTGCTAACCTTACTTGTTTTATTTTCATATTTTATGAAAATGTTTTCAATGTTATTCTGGATCTTCATCAGTCATAAACCAATATATTGTATTATTACCACCCATATTTCACAATAAAAATAAATAAATCTCTATTTTTAATACAGACTTCAATACAAAAATTACAACACAAAATAACAAAATCAGACCGTACAATTTTTTTCAAGAGTTTATTATTAAAATTATTAAAAGGATTTGACAAACAAAAATTCAAAATATCGATCATATTCAAATATCTAGCATGTTCAAAAACATTGAGCATATTCAAAACATTGAGAATATTCAAAACATCGAGCATATTTTAAAATTCTCTAATCGATGACAAAAAATTTTTTTTCAAAAAAATAAAATCTCATCATTTTGATTGTGAATAGAAATATGATCTTTTTTATAAGACGCCTATTGCAAAAAAATCATCAAAATAAACGTTCGAAAAATCGGGTAAAAGAATTTAAATTCATCATAACGATACTATCGTGATTTTGCCAAAAAATATCAAAATAAAATTGTCTCGTAAACATCATAAAAATTGATGGATGAAAATTGTGAATTTGAATATAGCCAATAACTCGCTCTGCTGGACCAGGCAATCAGAGCGAGTGTTTCATTTTATTTCATTAATTCGGCTCGATACAATTGCCACATATACTCTACATTTTCCTTCCTCTTAAGATTCGGCATACACTCACTCGCCAATCGATTAATGAAAAACTCAATAATGAAGAATGAACTGAAATTAGTTCCTTTTAAATTTTATTTAATTTCATTTTTTTCTTTTAAATTAATTTTAATTATTTAATATATAACATTATAAAATTACTGAATGTCGAAAATTACTTCTAAAATAATTTACAGAACTTGTCGAAATGTATTATTAAGCTTGTAAAATGATATAGTGTTGATATTAAAGTTTACAGTAAAATAAATATTTAATGAAAGGATCTACGTCTAATTTTTACTGGTAAAATTATATTTTACAGCTTCCCCATTTCAAAAAAAGAAAATATTTTAGGCAATGTTATAAAATTAGATTCTCGATGTTTGAGAGACGTGTGCATCGAATTTGAAATTATTCAATTTATAATTAATGGAATTCAACAGATTTCTGGAGTGCTTTGTAATGGAATGTGGTGGACATCAATTCATCCGTGAGAAATTATTAGTTATAGGCTTTTCGGGATTCAATGGGAATTTAATTACATGCAGAATTTTTTACATGTTTTGTTTAGATATGTGTAATTATGTTTGAATTAATTTTTACTTTGCTTCTCTGACTTAAATATAATTTTAATCTATTAAAATATATTTAAATTAAACAAATAATTATCGTTTATTTTCAGTTAATAACAAATTCCATAGAATCTAAAATTAAGTAAACAATTAAATTATTGTAAAAAATTGAAAATATCTTTTACTCCTGATCTCAGCGAGCACATTTATGCGAAAATTATATATTATGTTGCGGTCGAAAATACATTTACATCATACACTGACATCCACATGCATTGAGACATTATAATTACAAAGCATAATTTATAAAAAGAAGAAAAGAAACACGATGAGATTTAATACATATATTTGAAAAGTTATAACAAATTTACATTGATTCGAATCCCGAAATCGTCTCCGACATCCTCGTAGGCCGACAGAGCATTGAAGATACCACGTTTTTGAATTTTACGTTTTGAATAATTCAATTAATAGATTTGTACGAAGAGTTTTAATAAGTTTTATCGTTCAACCGTAGTCACGTTGTTGCCGCCGGCGCCATCCGCACTAGTAATGAGATCGCCCCGAGAGAATGCAGTGTCATTACTTACGATGCCACAAATAATTGAAACGAAACTATTAATGAACGGTTCTTGTATAAGACCGCAAATAAGGATTGTATATAAAAAGTCGAGTGATAGAGACGGTTCTGATAAAGACCAATGATTGTTAGTATAATAGGAGAAAGATTTATTGCGACGATTTATAGACGAATAAAAGTTTTAACAAAGACTCCTTACTTATAAATACGAATGCGATGATATGATGGTAACGTGATGACATATATTGAGAAAAAATATATATATATATACAGACCTGTTGTTGATATGAAAGTGATTATCCTTTAGAATAATAATGTTATATGAATATATAATAAAATATTTTTTTATATGTAATGTTAATATATAATAACGATGTTTTCATGATTTAGACACACCCATAATAGACAGAACGTGAACCAGACAGTAATGCATGATCGACGCACGCAGTAGAGAGACAACAAGTGATATCGAATTGATACAATGATGACCCAAATATACAAGTATCACGTAACATGAAATCAGCCCCGAGCGACGCCTAAGTTAGTCTGGGGGCCCACAGGTCGCCCGTACTTTAAAGTGAACCCGCAGGCCCTCCAAGCTTGGCACTGCTAGTCAGATGTCAAGTAAGAAGAGGCGTCCGACACATTCACATGCAGACAAGATAAAATTCGTAAAATGGCATTGGGTTGTGGTTAACCCTTAATAACCACTGGGGACTCAGGAGCGTTCAAGAATGTTATAGCTCAGAAGGGTCGTGACAATTATAAATATGATAGATATATATGTGCATAAATGCTTAACGAAGTTAGAAGATTTTTTTTAATGAAAATTTATATCTAAATTTTAAAGTGTTATTATCAACTTTTAAAAAGTGTTCAAAATTTTTTCAAGGCACTCTGCTTGTTTTAAAATAAAATAATAATTATTGGATACGTTAAGAAATTAATTTTGTATTTTGAAAATTTTGAAAATTGATCTATTATCATTAATCACATTAATGATAATAGATCAATTTTCAAAATTTTCACTGAATCAAAGTAGAATATTTTTACAATGGAGTTGTTCAATGAAAAATAATAAAAAATATTGCTAATTTTATCGAAATTATTTTTACTGTTATTATACATATGATCATTGCAATTTATATTATTATATTTACAAGGATCTAGACTAGGTATGGTAAATAATTTTTGACCGCGGGCAAAATTGAAAAGGAAAATGTTTCACGGGCCGAACAAAATATTAAAATTAAAAAGTATAAATAAAAAATAGTACAACAATACAAATTTATTATAAATTTTATTTATGAATAAATGTTAATAATTTAGTATAACAAATTGTCAAAAAACTAATGTGATGTATTGAGGTACTTGGTATTGCATATTGTTTTCTTAATATCTGGCTCTAAACTTGTAGTAGCTATTCGTCCGTAATTGTAATAGTTGTAACACCTCGTCCGTGAAGAAAATGCGCTCTCATCGCTGACCCGTGGCCCGACCATTGAGTTGACGCATCTTTTCAGCCGTAATCGTTTGTTTTCGTCCGTTAGGAGCTGAACTTTTTGGAGCATGTAGCGCTTGAGGTTGAGCTCTTTTTGCCATTCGCCATGCCGGTCTAACAAGCGATTTTTTCTCATGAAGACCCTCGTATTTCGGTGCACTCGCTTCTTGATAACCTTGCAATTCGCAGAACTGTTGACAATGCGCTTTTTTCCACTTCCTGGACGCCGACCATCGTGACCATGTTCCTCGAATCGCCCAACAGCACAAAAGACCATAATCTTTGAAACACCGAACTAATGAACAATTGCACATTGAGGTTTGGCTTGACGAAACAGCTCCACAATTGTACTATGTTGATATGACATACTGAAAGTACAATAAGTGAACACAATATTATTTAAAATACAGTCCTTAGTACACAAAAACATGGAAAATCCGATAAAATAATAATTATTGGATACGTTAAGAAATTAATTTTGTATTAGGACGCATTAAACTTTGTAGTATTTTTTGTCGCACCCTGTAATTGTGATATCAGTTTATAAAGTTTAAATATAATTAGTGTCATTGAATTAAAATTTGAAAATTATTTAAGAGTTGCATTCTGGAGTAAAATAGATCAATATTAATATTGATTTGGTAATTACAAAATTAAATTATGTTACAACTTTTTTACCACACTAAAGAAAAAATAAAATGATAACAAGAAACAATCATCAACAAAATTTTTTTCACTGAAGTATCTCTAGTTGAAAATTAGAAAATATTAACTATATTTACCTTATTCAAAATTAATGCGAATATTTGTCCAACTTTTGAATTGATAAAAATTTTAAAGATACCAAAGACCAGAAGTAAATTAAATGTTTCTTCATAATGCTATGATAAATATTTAGAAAACTACAGATAAACAGAATAAATTTTCACTTTCATAATTAGCAAAAATCAGTTTAAAACAATTTAATAAATATCTAATTAATATATTGAAACACCAACAACTTTTGTACATTTTAAAAGATAATTGATCAAATTAATACTTAAAAAATTCACCAAAAACACTTAAAATTAAATTTATTCATTTTGTCCAAAAAATCCTTCTTTCTCAAAATCAATATTATTAAAGTTACTATCCTTGTCAGCTGTTACATTGGATGGAAAATATATTCAATCAAAGAATCTCTCGTTTCTATGAAGCTGTCATGTTTGTCATGGCACATTCCTTATTTTTTGGTTTACAAGAAAATCTATACTTACTGACTGTAATACTCCTGGAAACATTTTTAAAGAAAGTATTTTTTAATGATATCTACAAAAATAATTTCTTATATCACCAAAAGTTTTAACACAATCATAGTTCTTAAATCATTAAATTACAAATGGAAATAAAAAATTATTACCTAAATTAAGAACAATTGAGCGAACTTGACAAAATTACAAAATGAAAGTATGGAATTGTTTGAAAAATGTAATGGAGATAAAATCTCAAACTGATTCTTTAGAAATTTGACGTTATTAGAAATTTAGAGCCATATAAGCTAAAATTTCCCAGAAAAAATCTATATTAAGATAGGTATTCTTCAAGATCTTCGTGAGCCTGTAAAAAGTAATTATTTTATCGCTAGTAGCTATTATACCAAATATTGAATTGTTTTATAAGTTTAGTTTTAAATTTTTTTACAATTATGTAGTTTATTCGTAAATAATAAATGCTTCAAAAAGCACATAATATCAATATTCGACCGGCGCATGTGCACCTTCAGTGTTTACTGTATCAGCAGATCATAATTGTTATAGAACTTCAGAAATCTCATTTGTAACACATTAGTGGTATGACTTCATTTGAAGTCACTTGCATATTTTTGTATGGACGTGTCTGTATAAGCAGACATTTTAACTTGTTTTGTTATTTTTACGTCTGCAGATACAGAAATATTTCCTATTTGAATACATATTTCGTTATTATCGGTGTCAATGAAAATCACAAAAGTGTGATTTTAATTGTTTTTTTCGAAAAATGATTGTCTGTTAAAGTATGAAATAAAATCACTAAATGCGTATGTTTTTTTCGTGTCTTTAGGTAGCTCTAGAGACTGATCTGTTGCAAAATTATGGTATGTATTATGTTCTTTTTGGGCTCATTTTTAAGATAATTTATTCATTGTTAATGTTATAGATCATTAACAAATAATTCAATTCGAAATATAAAACACTAAGTTGCTTTGATAATAATCCAATTCTAATTTCATTTGTAATGAAAATAAATCAGATTCGAAATGTTTGTTTCAAAGTAAATCAAATTCGTCAGTAATAAAAAAAATCAGCAATTCTATCGTAAATAAACAAATCGTCAGGTATACTCTCAAATTCAATCGTTTCAAAAAATTAAATCAGAATAAATTCAAAATAGTTCGAGATCAGAATTAAATTCGTTGAAATCAGAAAAAACTAAAACAAGATTTTTAAATCGCTGTCTTACGAAGCTCACTCTGATTGGTCGACCAATCAAAGCAAGCCATTTGACTCAGTCGCCACATTTTTCAGCACATAACGGCAAATATTTATCTTGATGAGTCATGAATAATGAAAATAACGATAGTAATAAAAAAAATCATGCGAATCAAAACATCTTTGTTTGGATTTTTAAAATGAACAATAAATCAAACCTATAAATTTTTTTATTATTTTTTACTATTTATTTGTCTATATTTTTATATACTATATATCATTTATATGTAAAAATAATAGAACAAACAATTCATCGATAAACAATTCAAATAACAAATTAAAAAAACGAATTAAGTTTTTGAAACGACAAATTTAAACATGATTGATTATCTTTGGACAATAGAGGAGGGAAACTTTATAAATAAAAATATCAAAATATAAATAGTTTATTTAAATTCCAAAACAGTGTGCTTAACTATGTTCTGTTTACTCTTCGTATATTTTAGTTGTATAAAAAAAGTTTACTGTGAAACCTGAGTCACGGTTATTGAAGCCAAGACTATAGTATATATACTTTATATTTACCGAAATATTTAGTTTTCATGTCTAGGTGTGAGATATCCTAGTTCAAATTTAAATAGATTCACTTAAATAATATAAATTAGTATTTGAAAACCCTATTAGTTTCAAATATTTAAAAATTTTAAATATAATATTTAATTTTTTGAAAAGAAGGACCTGCTTTATTTTTAAGTCACATGTTTAACAACATCCAGTTTAATAATGTTATTAATAATTCCTAATTTATTGATTAATTTTATTTAAATTTTTCTTTTTAATATTATTGATGTAGTCTACTTCTTTATTTATATTTATTAATTTTGTTTTGATCTTGATTGTTTAACATTTTTTTCAGCATTAATCAAGAAAAATTTAATGTAATAATTGATCGAGCATCTCTTGTGGCAATAGAAAAAGATTTACGCGATAGGTTTGCTCAATAATTTTAATTTTATTAAACATGAAATAAAATGCTTATATGATTTTCACGAGTAGTAATATTATAATTATGAAGTATAAAAATAACATCAACCATCTTTATTTAATTTTCATCAATGGTTTTTAATAAATGAAAATTAATGTCATCAATGACTTAATAATATCGAAAATTATACTAATGTTAAATTTCTTTGTTTTTATATATTTATATTTAGAAATTTACATTTAAATGTAGAAATAGAATTTTATATTAACTATGTATTGGATTATCATGGACTAACAAAATGTTCATTTTTCAATTATAAACAATTATTTTAAACTTAAAAGCTAAAATAACATAAATGTTGAGGTTTACT
>MQRK01155869.1:0-10944 GCA_001938485.1 Girardia tigrina | reverse complement strand
TGCACATTATGTATACAAATATTATATATTATTTATATTATAATATAAATAATAATAAAATGATATTATACTATGTTATCAGATCAACCATTCAAAATATGGCTGTATCCAAGGAGATACAGTCATGCATCCGTCATGTCAATACTATACATGGGGTGGTCCAGAACTCTCATTTTTCCCCTACTACAGTAGATAACCTAAGACTGAGATTATATATTTATACATTTTATAAAAATCTAAGGGAATATAATTAAATCTACATATTTGTTACAGGAAACATTAAGAATAAATTATAAATATTTTAAACTTAATTAATTTTCTTCTATTTACATTGACTTAGATAATATTTTGCTCCACAAAAAGATTTAGAAGGATCATGGGGGGAAAAATGCAATAACAAGTTAAATCAATTATCTTCTTCATTAATTTAAACGATTCACCCCAAACTCTCGGTCATTTTCTTAAACGACCGTGACACAATCATAAAAAATTTGTTCATTATTAGATTTAAAGGGTACTGTAATATATGGCTTTTGTATCTTCTACGTTATTTATTGTGTGTGTATTTATGTGTTTAAAATATTTTTGACCTCATAATACTTTTGGATATTCTCAATGAGTCTTTTATGCCCAAAAGATTGGACCGTCCTGATCTAAACAGATATGAAAAGAAAAAAGAAATTAATGAATAGATTTTAATTTGATGGACTTTTGTGCTTTATCTTTTAGTAGAAGTACAGAGGTCAATTGACTTTTATTTATTTTTTTTCATTTTCAACCTTTCAAACTGTCTCAAAATAGAAGCCCATTGACCTTTATTTGATCAAAAGCTAGCATCCGCATTTAATGTCATTCATATAAGGAAGCATAATAATGGTGTTGTTTAAAATGATTGTGAAGCTCATTAAAGCTATTTTCACATTTATCCTACCATACGAATTCCAGTAACCTCTATGAGTGTATTTTCGTGATTTTTCTCTTGCCCATTTGGCAACACCTTCTCTTTCTGCTGCAGCCATCTACGAAGATTTTCCCCATCAACTCCTGTAGTTTTTGAGATTGTTTTCTAAATTTCCCCGTATTTAAAAGAGGAAAGACAAATAGATGTCCCACAGCGTTTTTCTATAACATAATCGATACTTCAGGAATAGCTGCATATGTGATTTGGAAAAATTTACAAACTACATGTAAACTCGCCCGAAAGCAGGTCGTAAGATCCATTGCTCAAGAAATGGTTACACCACACATTAGAAACCAAAGCGCCAAAGGAATAAGTCGAAATCCACAGAGAATCTTCAAAGAGCTTCTTCGCGATGAAAACAACAATAGTCCTACAGTGAAAGAAAAATCGGAACCTCGACTAAAAAAATGAAAATGTCACATTTGTCCACCACGAATATCTCGAACCTCAAAGTAGGTTTGTGAAGTTTGTGCTTCTCAAATGTCCATGGAACACTCGACAAAAAAACTATAGTATGAAATAAATGTAATAGCAATTAATTAAATAAATACATTAATGTAAAAAATATTCGGCTTTTTCATATTTGTCAATTGGACACTACTGAACCGATGAGCTATTTTATTCTGGACTTTTAAGGGTTAAACATAATGGTACAGACATACAGACTTTGGTTTTTATTATATTATATTATATTATATTTGATCGAAATGTTTATTGAAATAATAAATATGTAATGATAAATAAAATAACGATATTTAACAGTCTCTTCAATGGATGTGCTGTTGTGTAATATTTAATCAAACTTAGGTCGTATATATCATCAAATTTGTCAACAGAACATCAGTTGATTAGTAATTTTGAAACAAAATATTTAACGGTAAATTGTCATTTAAATGTTGTAAGAACCATTATCATCAATTTTAATGTTGTAATTTATTTGGATCATTTTCAAAGCTTCATTGATTTCAAAAGTTTGAGTAGAAAGAATGAAACTGTACAAAATGTGTATTTCATATAGTGAGCATTTTATAGATTTCCTCTGTCAATATTTGATAAAAATGGCGTTTCCATGTGTAGATTGCCTTCCAGGTTTAGTGTTGTTCTGATTTAACTATTTCTACCCAAGCATGTTTCTTTACTCCATTTTAATATTACTCCATTTTAATATTAGAATAAAGATCAAGATTTTTATTTTTTTAGGATTGATGATAATTTCATGAACTTTTTTGATATAAAGATTATATATTACATAAAATTAACATTTCAAAAAATAATTTAAAAAATAGAATTACCTGATAACCTTTCGAACTGAAAATTTAGAGTACGCGGGTAAATTAGTAATGTTTATTTTAAAATTTACATAATTCATTTTTATCCAATAAAATGCATCAAAGATTTGAATATATAAACAAAAAACATATTAATCAAGAACGATGCTTCCGCAGAAATTGCTACTGAAAATGTTTGTGTTGTTAATAAATGTTGACACTCAAATTGTGATATTGCTAATAGTAACCATTACTGATCATGATTAAAACAGAGTATCATTTTCAACCTTCTACGATCCAGCATAAAAGGCAAAACACTGTATAAACATCATTAGAATTTCTAAAAATTTGGCTGTATTTAGTATAAATTTGTAATAAATTTATTTTTTTTGTTTTTTTCGAGTAGATCCTTAATCATAAAATTCAGACTCTTCAAACTATTATAAAATTGTTCACTAGATATATAACTCGGGGTACTAACACCAATTTTAACAGGTAATCTTTTGCTTAACCCGATATAGGCACTGAGATTCAGACAATATAAAAATGCATGTGAAATATACAGAATGTGTTTTGACTCTGCAGAAAGTGCTTTAGACTCCGACTGATCATCATTCATCGCATTGTCTCTGTTACTCCTATCATCAATAAACTTGTTACTAGAATGAAAGATATTTAGATGTAATTTAAATTAAAGGTTTTTTAAATTGTTATATTTCATTTGTCTAACCGGTCGCCTATACTTCCAACTTTGATACATTCTATTAATCGTGTTTCATCACGTCTTTGTTCAAATACTATTAATTGAGAGTGTTTAATTACAAAAATACAAATTACCAATATAAATATTAATCGTGTTATGTTTCTTTATATTTTATAGGATTTTTCAATCAGCTATTGAGTTTTCGTAACAATCATTGCTATAAACTTGTAAATGTTATTAAAAAATTACAAATTCACATTTTTTTAGTTTGTATTATAAAAATTGAAGAAATAAAATTTATTCTGAAATTTCTTCCAACTCAGAGCTTTCCACATAACCAAATATTTTCTTGTTAAAATATCCAAAATAGTCTGAAGTAATCTCCTTAAGTTTTTTTAGTAATGCTCCTAATTGAGCTTTTTTTCCGGATTTCATCTCTTATTATATTGTTTCTGACAGTAGAAAACGTTTTCTATCGGATTTAAAAATTGTGAATATGGTTAAGTAAACTAAGCACTATGATAATAATTCTTCATCATCGCCAAGACCTCTGTAATGAAGTCAAGTTGTGAAGTCTTCCATATTCATACCTCTTTCATGAATATTATGGAAAATCATTTAATGTTTATACATAACCACAACAACAAAAAATGTTTAAGCTTCTTGCAACTGCGACGGACAGATAATCAAACTCCGCATCTGTATCTTTATCTACTTGGTCTTGAGATCACACAAAAACTAACTTCTTTCCAGAAAATAATGCTTTAAATAATCTTTTCCAACGTCAAGTACTCTAGATGTAGCAGCACAATATCTTCTAAGCTCATTCATTTCAGGAGAATTTCTTTACTCGGGGATTATGAAAATGATGGGTAATTTATCATGCACTTTTACTTCCAATATTTAAACAGAAATAATTCTGAATAAAGAGAAGTTGATGGAAGTAGGGAATATATTATTTCTCAAGTTTTTAAAATTCATAATAGAGCGGAATAAATGTGCATATCGTTATTGTTTTATGAAAATTACCACTTGGATTATTTATTGATACAAATAATATGCTAAATGGTTTTAAATATTTATTAATTTAATTTATTTTAATTATAGGTTATCTGAAAGATGTCACTAATACTTTTGACGCTTCACTGATTTACTTGGGTTCAAATATGCTTCTCGCATTTATTTTATTATCTTTTGAATACCCGATCAAATACTTCTTCTTTAATACTACATCAGCTACAGCTGATAAAAAACCGAAAGAAAAATCAATGTATATAGAGAACAAAAACGTGGAGGAGAACGATAACCTAGTGGTGATCTTAGATCCGAAGATAGACCTGAGATCTCGACTGTCGTCAATAAGCACATTGTCCCATGTTGATGTGATGGAAATTATCACGCAACACTAATGTTTTATACTTAATACAGATGGTTCTTTTTTTAGAAGAATTGTTTTCGATTCGATGAAACATTTATCAATTTTTTTAATGTATACAATTTATTATGGGATTACATTTAATGCAATTTATTTATTGTAAAATATATAACAATTTTTAAGACACTTGTTGTTAATGAATTGATATTTTCAATTTTAAATTCATTATAGTTGATCGTTTAATTTCTAAGTTAAATTCAAATTAAAAGCTCTTTTCCGTATTCAAAAATGAAAGTATACTTTTACTTCTGCATATAAAATACATTCATATCCTCAAATTTTGTTCTTTTATAAGTTATGTAAAAATAATAATGGGTATTTTTTTATAAAGTTTGTCTCTTAAACAAATTCTGGACTCTAAAAGTTACAATTTCGGATGCATTTTATCAATTTCGAGACAGCACTTCTCTGTGACCCGAAAAATGTGCGAAAATGAATTTAAATATTTTTGAACCAAAAATAAAAAATTAATTTATTAGTTTTTTTTCACAACGGAAATAACCGACCAAGGTGTAAATGGAATGGTGACAAACAACAGATGACTGAAATGCATTATGCCAATCTTCAACTGAGTTATTAGTTCGAGGCAAACATTCAGCAGCACGTTTTCACATATTCCACATGGTGATAAGAAACAGCTGGTGGTAATGATGATTTCCCATCATGAAATAGACAACCAAGTTTCATAACATTCGAAAACGCAATAGGCAAAGTATTCATACATGCTAATTCATAATCTATAAAAACACTGGTAGGTATGATTGGACATCTACCTTCTAGAACTTCGAGAAAACCCATTCATATTCAAATTACATTTTTGTTTTCATTAGTGAATATATCAATAAAAGTAAGCGTAAAGCACACCTCTAAACGGCGTATTTTTGTTGTTTAATTTATGCTTAACCAAATTTCGAGCTTTTTAACTTCTCAATTTTTTTAATAGATAAAAATTTAATAAAACCTTTTTTCAACTGTCATTGAGAAATATTTTTCGGTTGAATTAAGATACTTTATCATAAATTTGAAGCTAAATTGAAAATTTATTATTCAAAAACTTATAAAATATTGCCAAACTTTACAAAAAAATGGACTTTGAAGAATCTGTCTTTGAGAATAGCACAAAAAGGCTTTATGTACTTTGAGTTCGAAGCTGATCTTGTCTATATTAGCTAGAACTCACAACCTATCTCAAGATAAAGCACAACAAAAAGAAGAGATGAACATTTAACAATTACTAATAATGTACTTAAATTGTCATAAAAATCAATTGAGGAAGCTGTTTTTAAAGATATTTAAAATTAAAATTCAGAAGTTGGGACTTTTAGAGAAGGTACTAAAATTTGAATTGGAAAAATCTTCAACATTAGAGTGAGTAGATTATGGCCTTCTGTTGATGATTTTTGAAAAAGATATACACCGATTTCTTCTGTTAAAAATACTTCAAAATGAGAGTTCGAAAAGTAGTTAGAAAGTAATTTATTCCAATACAGTATGAAAAAAGTGTTCAACCAGTCAAAAATTGTGCAGTACATGAAAATTGACTAAGTTTCACTAGAGTACCCTATGTCTTGTGTTACGCTATGAAATATTATCAAAACCTTCCCGTTAATTGCATCACCCCACACGCATAAAAATGTTGCAAAATATCGTGGAAATAGTCAAGCTAGACTATTTCCGCTACGTTTAAATAAATTCCATGTACGTGTGAAGTGACGAGATTTGAGAGGGATTGTAGGTGCGAAAGAAATACGCTGTGCTAGTGTCCCATGGATGAAAATGAGAAGGTCCTCTCTAGAGATAACTACAAGCTGAAAAATGTAAATGTAATAACCCAGAGCCTCGAAAAATCACAATGATTTACCTGGAGCAAGAACCTGAATACAGATTTCATGAAGAGTCCTCTCGAAGTTGGTTTGTGTCGTCGCCCCGTTGAGAATAACCCTAGAAAACCCTGCAGAACCTTTAAAAAGAAGAAAAAATAAAAGTTAAAGTACTTAATTAATTAATTAATTACGATGATTCGACATTGATTCAACATGAATCGTATAAGCCGCTGATTCTCTGAAGTTGCAATGATGACAAACATTCTGAGATGGATGGGCGGAAGGTTCATGTGTCTCAATAAATACATTGTAATTGAACATTTACATAAATCTGACAGTCTAAGAATCATCGGGGATGGCGGTGACATCCTGTAGACGACTTGCGATTACCGTTCCACAAGCATCAACACGAGAACAGCTGGCAATCTAAAATGAACAGAAATAACAGAACGAAATCAACATCACTCGTTCGTACCCGATCTGCATCTACGAAATGCAGTAAGTTGTGCAAAGACGGTAAGCACATGTCAAACAGATTGCCGAAATGTCACCTAAATACTTTCCCTGTACCCGTAATCCTCTATGATGAACCAGTCGAATAATAAGAATAAAGATGACTAGATGTGAATAAACAATTTTCGAAACATCAGTTGTTTCAAAAGGTCAAGTAAACAGGATGCGCATATACACCAGAACGCACGGGTAGTGCGTACAAACGATCGGTTATAAATACCGATGCATCCTGACATAAAACACACATAAAAAATTAAACACGAAACTTGCACACGTAAAATTGAACGTATAGTGGTCGCTCCTCAATATGGAATGCAAAATTTGTGCGCGCTATTGGACACAAAACTTGTATGCAATCCTAAATATTTTATTCTATTTGATATTCGAAATTCTATTCTAAATATTTCATTGCGAACGGAGTAACATTTGTGACAAGAAGTATGTTTCATTCTTTAATGTAACTTCGTTTTATTTTTTTATTATTTCTGTTAATATTACATATTATGGGAAATTGAATTTGATTGAATATATATTAGAAAAATATTTTTACTTTTGCTTATTTAGTAATTTAATTTGGTTTTATTTTCTTTAATATCTTAATTTATTACTAGTTGAAAAGGTTTCCTTTTGATTCAATTGAGTGGTAATAGAATTACTTACTACTCAGTAGCCAGATGTTATTCAAATTATTGAAGTATATCGTCGTCCCTCGCCCATTATCCGAAAAATTACTGATGAGAGACAGTTTTGTGCAGAGTATATATCTCATAGAGAGCTCAAACCCTGTGAGGATCGCAATGAAAAAAGATAGCTACGAGGTAGGCGAGAGTGACGCAAGGAGGGCCACGAGATGAGGGATATTATATTACTTGTATATAGTGTAAATGGAAGATATTTATTAGAGTTTTATTATGGTAGCGAAGTAAAGAGAGGCTATAAATTATATTAGGATGGTTGATATTTAATAACCTTTAAAATAATACAAATACCATTTAAAAGTCTAATAATTCATAAACAATTTTTAGGATGGCTAATATCGAGTATGCTATGATTGATAACATGACATTATGATAATATTGCATAAATAAATGGTATTAGCAAATCAGTCAATATGCAGTAGTTCATTTTAGTAATTAGAAATCATTAGTATTTAGAAATTAGTATTTAGAAATCAAAATGTCAAGACACTGAGACTACCGTTCGGGCAATACTCGTTACCGGTTTCAACCCGAAGGAAAAGTATCTAGTTGGTAGATAACTGATGTTTACAAGACCAACAGATCTGTGGGGTAATTTTCTATCTCATATAAAATGTGCAAATATTATAAATTGTATGTATGTTTTTATTTCATCTGTCAGGGTGAAAACATTTTCTTATCTCTAAAAATTTTATTTGGATCTTTTAGACTTCTGTAGGCCGTTCAAACACATACTATGCAATTATGTAGGCAGGGAGACTTCCCCCAACCAAAATTTGTGGACAAGAAATGTTTTTTTATGCATTTGTTCATTAGTTTCTGGATATAATTGTATGTATCATTTACTATTGAATTTTATATTTATTTCAAATTTTTTTCGATATCTAAAAATTATAGAGAACAGGCAGCAGGATAAAATAGGTTGCTTAAATTAGCTTTCCTTGATAAATTTTAGAGCACTTTGGTTTACAAAAGGTTATTTCACATTTATAATTAAAATAAGTTCAAATAATTTATTTACATAAGTTTTTAGAAAAGTAATTTAAAAATGTAAATTTTAATTGAAAAGGATTTTTACAGTTAATGTTAAAATGCAAAGTGAAAATAAATATTTTAGGAAAACGATTTTTAACATCGAAATTTAAATCGGAAATAATATTATGGTAAATTTTTACAAGTTTCTTGTAATATGATGTGATCCTCTCATCCTATAAGGTATTAAGCCTGAGGCTTTTTAGTAGGTCTGAGACGCTTATGGCTTCAAAAGGCACACCCCCAATGTGGGGATTTACATGCCTAAGCTCCACCGGCGAACCGGCTTCACAACACTCCTCACCAAGATTAGAAACCTTGGATCATTGTGATGCAATCGACCACGCGACTGCAGGGTCACTACTCCCTACAGCCATTACACTCAGTTTTTGAAGATATTGGTTTGCTAGTTCAATACCGATACATCGGCTACCGGCCTTTCAAACAGCAAATGGCTCAGCTCAGGACGCTTTCGCCTAGAGTAGAGAACTCTAGTTTCCCAGAGATACCACTCGGAGGTACGTCCAAACTGGCTTTGCACACAGTGATCCCTGAATATGATGTACATTTTATTACACTCCTAGTATTAAACTTGATATTACAATTTACTTTGGGCCAGATTAAGACAGACATTTACAAAAAAATAATAGCTTTAATCTCTAAAGTGTGACGAGAAAAATATAAACAGTGTAAAAATCTGAGTTGGATACACATCAAACAATCTCAGAAAAATAAAAGTTAAAAAATGAAGAGTAGTTTTATTACTAATAGTTATCCATTGTATCGTTTCTTCGGCTAAACATTGTGGTTCACAACACAAAATGCTTAACCCAAATATAGGATTTTAAAATTTACATGGTTATTCAACAAAAATAGACGAGAATAGACCAAAAACTGTATTAGAGATTATCTGATCGGTTTACTTTTCCCTTGAAAGATAATGTACTGATGAAGAAGCGATCAACAAAAATATTTTGAAAGGGAAATTATTTACTGCAGATTATGCTAATTTATCACAGGAACTCGATTTATTAAATAGCAATACAAATTTCTTCTTTATTGATGGAATTAGATGGAATATTAATGGAATTTGTCAAAGACCCTTTTCAATTATTTTCAAAACGGTACATCAGTTACCTAAAAGATATTGAAAGATTCTGTTCCACCAATGGTTCCAGTAGACTGTAACAGCAGCCAGTCAAACTACACCAATAAAATTATTAATCATTTAAAATATAAAATTTAATTAAAAAGTAAATAAAATTTGATAATCATGATAAAAGGAAAACATTTTAAAAACATTAAATACACCAAGCGGTAATTAGTAAATAGAATGTTTTAATTGAAACATTAATTAAAATGATTAATTACATATAATTGTTTTAAATGCATTAATAATGAAAAACATTATTTTTAATTGAAATCGAAAATTAATAACGTATTCTTAGGATAAGCTTTTATCAAATTTACTTTCAAAAATATTAATGTCTAATTTAATTTTTTAATTTCCATTTTAATGAATTCATTTTTAATTAAATTTATAAAAATCTTAACAGGAAGTCCAATAAAATTAATGCAATAAATTTAAAATGGATTTAATGGTTAATTACTTATTATCACTTAATTTATTTTTAAATGAATTTAAAAGATTAATTATAAATATATAAAATATCCAAAATTTGTTCTTAAACATCTCTTGTGATTATAAAACGTTTTTATTTCCTAACTCATGAATTTTATGAAATCAGATTTTTTAATTTTAAATTCTTTGTAAATATTTAATATAAATCTTTATTATTTAGAGACTTCAAGTTCTTATTGTTTATTATTATTAAACTACTTTAAAATTATATAGAAATTTTTATTTTATACAAATAGTGCAATTGGTTCAAATGCTGTACTCATTTATATAAAAAGGTAATTAAAAATCAGATGTCCGGTGACTTTTGGGCTACGATGGTATTCCGAACGTTATTGATGATTCTGGCAAAAATTTTCTTGAGGTTGACAATTCAACAATGGGACAAGAAATGTATCTGCAATTAAATGAAGATTTAAAATAAGCTGCAGATGTTATAATTGATGCAATAGATTCAACTTCTCCAGATAGATTGTTCTTCATTGATAGTCCTGGGTGAACAGGAAAAAAGTTCCTTTATAAGACATTTTATAACCTAATTAGAGCAATAGGATTTTATATCATAACAGTAGCTTGGACTATAATTACAGCATTATTGCTTCCAAATGGTAAAACATTCCATAGTCGTTTTAAATTTCCATTAAAGATTGATAACAATTCAATATTTCGAGTCTGTGTCGGATCTAGACCAGCTACAAAAATTAATTGTGCTAATGTAGTGTTGTGGATGAAACCTCAATGTGTTCCTTACAGGCTCTTGATGAAATTAACCGTGGACTCCAATACATTTGCAATTTAACATTGTTGTTTAAGAATGAATTAAATTTTTTATTAAAATCGAAAATTAAAAATTTATATATATATATATATAT
>MQRK01155868.1:0-13141 GCA_001938485.1 Girardia tigrina | reverse complement strand
CTCTCTATTTGGTAATATTTTAATCTTTATTATACAGGTCTATCACTTGGATTCATATATTCTCCAATTTTTGTTATGGTTGGTCGTTGTTTTCGGGATCGAGTTGGGGTTGCAATGGGTATTTCAGTCGCCGGTGTTAGTATTGGACAAATAGCATTTCCTTCCATTATAACTTTGGTGATTGAGAAGTATTCCGTTCGAGGATCATTTTTGATCGGTGCAGGAATTGCTAGTCATTTTTTTCTCACAGCTGCATTTATGCCTCGGTACATCGCGGAAGAAGAAATTGAAAAAAAGAAAATTCAGTTAAAAGCCCAAGAAATGTCGCCGGATGTTGAAAAAATTCCCTTAAATTCAACCAAGTAATTTTTAATTTATTTTAGCTAAGCACTTTAGTCAGTAGATAATTTGGTTTACAGAATATTAACGGTTTTATATCGGTTGATTTAATATATTGACGGAATAAAACAACCTTCGATGATAACTTTTATGCTTAATATTTCTTATTACAAATGAGCTTCTTATCCGACAACAGATTGAAATAACATTATTTATTTTTTTAAATATCTGAGCAGCCGCTCTTTTGCCTAGACAAAAGTTCTCTCTAAAGTCGCCTTTTGTCCCAAGTTTATAATCAAAACATAATCTTTTTTCTTTAACAACTATTACTAAAAAGCACTTTTACTAGCCGAAACTCAAAATGTCCAAGATCATTTTTTATGTGTAGAAAAATGTGAACGAATTTAAAGAAATATATCATTCGTTATCAATGATCTCCATCAAATTTACCCCTTCTGCTACATTTTTACGTCATCAGGGACATCATTCTCCTTATGCATTTGCAAGGTCTTAATTGTGTCATGATTTGATATATAAAAATTTCAAATTAATCTCTGTTACGGAAATGATTAAAATTCCATGTTCAATTTATTTTTTGACCGCTAAAACGAGTATTGACCCCTTAAAAGATGTTATTTTATGTTATAAAGGAAATTTATATCTATACAAAAATTAAAATTGATACTTTGGTCAACCCATTCTACCAATTGAGACATTTTGTAAAATATTATCTTTTTTCATGTTTTATATGAAAATATAAAACTTTGATTTTATTTAATGGATCTTGGATTTTTTTTGCAGATTTATGATGTACATATTAGGGGACCCATCGAAAGTATTTTTTTATTTATTTAACTTTAAATTAATGTATGGTTCCTTCAATATTGATTTAATCGGCCATTTTTAATCTTTTTGTTTTAGTGCATTATTTAAATTTAATGGCTTCAAATTAAAAAAAAAGATATGTAGTGTTTCGTGATCTACATTGGATAAACCAACGGATAAACCAAGAAGCTCATCTGTCTCTTTTAATGCTTTTTGAATTTCGTAAGGAGAGAAGGGCAACCGATGACACAAAAGAAATAAAGCCAGTTTACCCACTTTGTTTGGATGTTCATTAATACAATATTAAAGTTTCTTGAAATCTTTTAAATATTTAAACAATATTTTTAAAACCTTCTTGTATATGTATTCCCCTTTATTTTTTAAAAAAATTAAGCATGCTTTTTCCATAAGTCTTAAGTTCAAATTCTATAATTCATAAAAAATATTTGAAATTAAATCTGAAATTCTTAACGGAAGGTGGTTTTGTTTGAACTTTTAGTTATTTTAAGAGTCAGAATAAGAAACTTATTTCGGTTATATAATCATGAAGTATCTCGTTAAAAAATTATTATTTAAAAAAATCAATTAAAACATTTAATTTGTCACTAATTCTTTTCAGAAATGGAAACATAAATCATGAAAATAATAACAATGAAATTCAGAAACCAGAAAATAAAAAACCTAAAAGAACCTTTGAAAACATTCATATTATAATGTTGATAATTTTTATTCTAGCAAAGATTTTTGGAGATATAGGCGATGTTGGAATTGCATTTGCTTTGCCACCTTTTGGTCAACAAAGCCTAGATTTGACTAATGAAAAAATCAGTCTGGCCATTGCAGTTGCAGGGGTTGTAGATTTATTTACTCGAGTTTTGGTTGGTATCGTCAGCGATCAACCATGGTGTCGTCGAAGTTTATTACTTAATGCTGCCTGGTTCATTGAAGCAATCAATACATTCTGTTTCTTGTGGTTTCCATATGTCTCTGCTTATTTTGTTTTCTATGGAATATTCGGATTGTGTTCTGGTACCGCCATAACTTTAATGACAGTAGTGATTACAGATCTCGTCGGTCAGGCCAATTTACCAACTGCATTTGCAGCCATGATGTTTTCAGTGGGTTTATTTATTGGACTTGGCCAATATTTAATCGGTAAGAATTCATTTCTAAACATAAACATTGAAATTTGTTATAATAAAATTATGATAACAGTAGATAACCTAAGACTGAGATTATATATTTATACATTTTATAAAAATCTGAGGGAATATAATTAAATCTACATATTTGTTACAGGAAACATTAAGAATAAATTATAAATATTTTAAACTTAATTAATTTTCTTCTATTTAAATTGACTTAGATAATATTTTGCTCCACAAAAAGATTTAGAAGGATCATGGGAGAAAATGCAATAACAAGTTAAATCAATTATCTTCTTCATTAATTTAAACGATTCACCCAAAACTCTCGATCATTTTCATAAACGACCGTGACACAATCATGCAAAAATTGTTCATTATTAGATTTAAAGGGTACTGTAATATATGGCTTTTGTATCTTCTACGTTATTTATTGTGTGTGTGTTTATGTGTTTAAAATATTTTTGACCTCATAATACTTTTGGATATTCTCAATGAGTCTTTTATGCCCAAAAGGTTGGACCGTCCTGATCTAAACAGATATGAAAAGAAAAAAAGAAATTAATGAATAGATTTTAATTTGATGGGCTTTTGTGCTTTATCTTTTAGTAGAAGTACAGAGGTCAATTGACTTTTATTTAATTTTTTTCATTTTCAACCTTTCAAACTGTCCCAAAATAGAAGCCCATTGACCTTTATTTGATCAAAAGCTAGCATCCGCATTTAATATCATCTCGCCATTCATATAAGGAAGCATAATACTGGTGTTGTTTAAAATGGTTGGGAAGCTCATTAAAGCTATTTTCACATTTATCCTACCATACGAATTCCAGTAACCTCTATGAGTGTATTTTCGTGATTTTTCTCTTGCCCATTTGGCAACACCTTCTCTTTCTGCTGCAGCCATCTACGAAGATTTTCCCCATCAACTCCTGTAGTTTTTGAGATTGTTTTCTAAATTTCCCCGTATTTAAAAGAGGAAAGACAAATAGATGTCCCACAGCGTTTTTCTATAACATAATCGATACTTCAGGAATAGCTGCATATGTGATTTGGAAAAATTTACAAACTACATGTAAACTCGCCCGAAAGCAGGTCGTAAGATCCATTGCTCAAGAAATGGTTACACCACACATTAGAAACCAAAGCGCCAAAGGAATAAGTCGAAATCCACAGAGAATCTTCAAAGAGCTTCTTCGCGATGAAAACAACAATAGTCCTACAGTGAAAGAAAAATCGGAACCTCGACTAAAAAAATGAAAATGTCACATTTGTCCACCACGAATATCTCGAACCTCAAAGTAGGTTTGTGAAGTTTGTGCTTCTCAAATGTCCATGGAACACTCGACAAAAAAACTATAGTATGAAATAAATGTAATAGCAATTAATTAAATAAATACATTAATGTAAAAAATATTCGGCTTTTTCATATTTGTCAATTGGACACTACTGAACCGATGAGCTATTTTATTCTGGACTTTTAAGGGTTAAACATAATGGTACAGACATACAGACTTTGGTTTTTATTATATTATATTATATTATATTTGATCGAAATGTTTATTGAAATAATAAATATGTAATGATAAATAAAATAACGATATTTAACAGTCTCTTCAATGGATGTGCTGTTGTGTAATATTTAATCAAACTTAGGTCGTATATATCATCAAATTTGTCAACAGAACATCAGTTGATTAGTAATTTTGAAACAAAATATTTAACGGTAAATTGTCATTTAAATGTTGTAAGAACCATTATCATCAATTTTAATGTTGTAATTTATTTGGATCATTTTCAAAGCTTCATTGATTTCAAAAGTTTGAGTAGAAAGAATGAAACTGTACAAAATGTGTATTTCATATAGTGAGCATTTTATAGATTTCCTCTGTCAATATTTGATAAAAATGGCGTTTCCATGTGTAGATTGCCTTCCAGGTTTAGTGTTGTTCTGATTTAACTATTTCTACCCAAGCATGTTTCTTTACTCCATTTTAATATTACTCCATTTTAATATTAGAATAAAGATCAAGATTTTTATTTTTTTAGGATTGATGATAATTTCATGAACTTTTTTGATATAAAGATTATATATTACATAAAATTAACATTTCAAAAAATAATTTAAAAAATAGAATTACCTGATAACCTTTCGAACTGAAAATTTAGAGTACGCGGGTAAATTAGTAATGTTTATTTTAAAATTTACATAATTCATTTTTATCCAATAAAATGCATCAAAGATTTGAATATATAAACAAAAAACATATTAATCAAGAACGATGCTTCCGCAGAAATTGCTACTGAAAATGTTTGTGTTGTTAATAAATGTTGACACTCAAATTGTGATATTGCTAATAGTAACCATTACTGATCATGATTAAAACAGAGTATCATTTTCAACCTTCTACGATCCAGCATAAAAGGCAAAACACTGTATAAACATCATTAGAATTTCTAAAAATTTGGCTGTATTTAGTATAAATTTGTAATAAATTTATTTTTTTTGTTTTTTTCGAGTAGATCCTTAATCATAAAATTCAGACTCTTCAAACTATTATAAAATTGTTCACTAGATATATAACTCGGGGTACTAACACCAATTTTAACAGGTAATCTTTTGCTTAACCCGATATAGGCACTGAGATTCAGACAATATAAAAATGCATGTGAAATATACAGAATGTGTTTTGACTCTGCAGAAAGTGCTTTAGACTCCGACTGATCATCATTCATCGCATTGTCTCTGTTACTCCTATCATCAATAAACTTGTTACTAGAATGAAAGATATTTAGATGTAATTTAAATTAAAGGTTTTTTAAATTGTTATATTTCATTTGTCTAACCGGTCGCCTATACTTCCAACTTTGATACATTCTATTAATCGTGTTTCATCACGTCTTTGTTCAAATACTATTAATTGAGAGTGTTTAATTACAAAAATACAAATTACCAATATAAATATTAATCGTGTTATGTTTCTTTATATTTTATAGGATTTTTCAATCAGCTATTGAGTTTTCGTAACAATCATTGCTATAAACTTGTAAATGTTATTAAAAAATTACAAATTCACATTTTTTTAGTTTGTATTATAAAAATTGAAGAAATAAAATTTATTCTGAAATTTCTTCCAACTCAGAGCTTTCCACATAACCAAATATTTTCTTGTTAAAATATCCAAAATAGTCTGAAGTAATCTCCTTAAGTTTTTTTAGTAATGCTCCTAATTGAGCTTTTTTTCCGGATTTCATCTCTTATTATATTGTTTCTGACAGTAGAAAACGTTTTCTATCGGATTTAAAAATTGTGAATATGGTTAAGTAAACTAAGCACTATGATAATAATTCTTCATCATCGCCAAGACCTCTGTAATGAAGTCAAGTTGTGAAGTCTTCCATATTCATACCTCTTTCATGAATATTATGGAAAATCATTTAATGTTTATACATAACCACAACAACAAAAAATGTTTAAGCTTCTTGCAACTGCGACGGACAGATAATCAAACTCCGCATCTGTATCTTTATCTACTTGGTCTTGAGATCACACAAAAACTAACTTCTTTCCAGAAAATAATGCTTTAAATAATCTTTTCCAACGTCAAGTACTCTAGATGTAGCAGCACAATATCTTCTAAGCTCATTCATTTCAGGAGAATTTCTTTACTCGGGGATTATGAAAATGATGGGTAATTTATCATGCACTTTTACTTCCAATATTTAAACAGAAATAATTCTGAATAAAGAGAAGTTGATGGAAGTAGGGAATATATTATTTCTCAAGTTTTTAAAATTCATAATAGAGCGGAATAAATGTGCATATCGTTATTGTTTTATGAAAATTACCACTTGGATTATTTATTGATACAAATAATATGCTAAATGGTTTTAAATATTTATTAATTTAATTTATTTTAATTATAGGTTATCTGAAAGATGTCACTAATACTTTTGACGCTTCACTGATTTACTTGGGTTCAAATATGCTTCTCGCATTTATTTTATTATCTTTTGAATACCCGATCAAATACTTCTTCTTTAATACTACATCAGCTACAGCTGATAAAAAACCGAAAGAAAAATCAATGTATATAGAGAACAAAAACGTGGAGGAGAACGATAACCTAGTGGTGATCTTAGATCCGAAGATAGACCTGAGATCTCGACTGTCGTCAATAAGCACATTGTCCCATGTTGATGTGATGGAAATTATCACGCAACACTAATGTTTTATACTTAATACAGATGGTTCTTTTTTTAGAAGAATTGTTTTCGATTCGATGAAACATTTATCAATTTTTTTAATGTATACAATTTATTATGGGATTACATTTAATGCAATTTATTTATTGTAAAATATATAACAATTTTTAAGACACTTGTTGTTAATGAATTGATATTTTCAATTTTAAATTCATTATAGTTGATCGTTTAATTTCTAAGTTAAATTCAAATTAAAAGCTCTTTTCCGTATTCAAAAATGAAAGTATACTTTTACTTCTGCATATAAAATACATTCATATCCTCAAATTTTGTTCTTTTATAAGTTATGTAAAAATAATAATGGGTATTTTTTTATAAAGTTTGTCTCTTAAACAAATTCTGGACTCTAAAAGTTACAATTTCGGATGCATTTTATCAATTTCGAGACAGCACTTCTCTGTGACCCGAAAAATGTGCGAAAATGAATTTAAATATTTTTGAACCAAAAATAAAAAATTAATTTATTAGTTTTTTTTCACAACGGAAATAACCGACCAAGGTGTAAATGGAATGGTGACAAACAACAGATGACTGAAATGCATTATGCCAATCTTCAACTGAGTTATTAGTTCGAGGCAAACATTCAGCAGCACGTTTTCACATATTCCACATGGTGATAAGAAACAGCTGGTGGTAATGATGATTTCCCATCATGAAATAGACAACCAAGTTTCATAACATTCGAAAACGCAATAGGCAAAGTATTCATACATGCTAATTCATAATCTATAAAAACACTGGTAGGTATGATTGGACATCTACCTTCTAGAACTTCGAGAAAACCCATTCATATTCAAATTACATTTTTGTTTTCATTAGTGAATATATCAATAAAAGTAAGCGTAAAGCACACCTCTAAACGGCGTATTTTTGTTGTTTAATTTATGCTTAACCAAATTTCGAGCTTTTTAACTTCTCAATTTTTTTAATAGATAAAAATTTAATAAAACCTTTTTTCAACTGTCATTGAGAAATATTTTTCGGTTGAATTAAGATACTTTATCATAAATTTGAAGCTAAATTGAAAATTTATTATTCAAAAACTTATAAAATATTGCCAAACTTTACAAAAAAATGGACTTTGAAGAATCTGTCTTTGAGAATAGCACAAAAAGGCTTTATGTACTTTGAGTTCGAAGCTGATCTTGTCTATATTAGCTAGAACTCACAACCTATCTCAAGATAAAGCACAACAAAAAGAAGAGATGAACATTTAACAATTACTAATAATGTACTTAAATTGTCATAAAAATCAATTGAGGAAGCTGTTTTTAAAGATATTTAAAATTAAAATTCAGAAGTTGGGACTTTTAGAGAAGGTACTAAAATTTGAATTGGAAAAATCTTCAACATTAGAGTGAGTAGATTATGGCCTTCTGTTGATGATTTTTGAAAAAGATATACACCGATTTCTTCTGTTAAAAATACTTCAAAATGAGAGTTCGAAAAGTAGTTAGAAAGTAATTTATTCCAATACAGTATGAAAAAAGTGTTCAACCAGTCAAAAATTGTGCAGTACATGAAAATTGACTAAGTTTCACTAGAGTACCCTATGTCTTGTGTTACGCTATGAAATATTATCAAAACCTTCCCGTTAATTGCATCACCCCACACGCATAAAAATGTTGCAAAATATCGTGGAAATAGTCAAGCTAGACTATTTCCGCTACGTTTAAATAAATTCCATGTACGTGTGAAGTGACGAGATTTGAGAGGGATTGTAGGTGCGAAAGAAATACGCTGTGCTAGTGTCCCATGGATGAAAATGAGAAGGTCCTCTCTAGAGATAACTACAAGCTGAAAAATGTAAATGTAATAACCCAGAGCCTCGAAAAATCACAATGATTTACCTGGAGCAAGAACCTGAATACAGATTTCATGAAGAGTCCTCTCGAAGTTGGTTTGTGTCGTCGCCCCGTTGAGAATAACCCTAGAAAACCCTGCAGAACCTTTAAAAAGAAGAAAAAATAAAAGTTAAAGTACTTAATTAATTAATTAATTACGATGATTCGACATTGATTCAACATGAATCGTATAAGCCGCTGATTCTCTGAAGTTGCAATGATGACAAACATTCTGAGATGGATGGGCGGAAGGTTCATGTGTCTCAATAAATACATTGTAATTGAACATTTACATAAATCTGACAGTCTAAGAATCATCGGGGATGGCGGTGACATCCTGTAGACGACTTGCGATTACCGTTCCACAAGCATCAACACGAGAACAGCTGGCAATCTAAAATGAACAGAAATAACAGAACGAAATCAACATCACTCGTTCGTACCCGATCTGCATCTACGAAATGCAGTAAGTTGTGCAAAGACGGTAAGCACATGTCAAACAGATTGCCGAAATGTCACCTAAATACTTTCCCTGTACCCGTAATCCTCTATGATGAACCAGTCGAATAATAAGAATAAAGATGACTAGATGTGAATAAACAATTTTCGAAACATCAGTTGTTTCAAAAGGTCAAGTAAACAGGATGCGCATATACACCAGAACGCACGGGTAGTGCGTACAAACGATCGGTTATAAATACCGATGCATCCTGACATAAAACACACATAAAAAATTAAACACGAAACTTGCACACGTAAAATTGAACGTATAGTGGTCGCTCCTCAATATGGAATGCAAAATTTGTGCGCGCTATTGGACACAAAACTTGTATGCAATCCTAAATATTTTATTCTATTTGATATTCGAAATTCTATTCTAAATATTTCATTGCGAACGGAGTAACATTTGTGACAAGAAGTATGTTTCATTCTTTAATGTAACTTCGTTTTATTTTTTTATTATTTCTGTTAATATTACATATTATGGGAAATTGAATTTGATTGAATATATATTAGAAAAATATTTTTACTTTTGCTTATTTAGTAATTTAATTTGGTTTTATTTTCTTTAATATCTTAATTTATTACTAGTTGAAAAGGTTTCCTTTTGATTCAATTGAGTGGTAATAGAATTACTTACTACTCAGTAGCCAGATGTTATTCAAATTATTGAAGTATATCGTCGTCCCTCGCCCATTATCCGAAAAATTACTGATGAGAGACAGTTTTGTGCAGAGTATATATCTCATAGAGAGCTCAAACCCTGTGAGGATCGCAATGAAAAAAGATAGCTACGAGGTAGGCGAGAGTGACGCAAGGAGGGCCACGAGATGAGGGATATTATATTACTTGTATATAGTGTAAATGGAAGATATTTATTAGAGTTTTATTATGGTAGCGAAGTAAAGAGAGGCTATAAATTATATTAGGATGGTTGATATTTAATAACCTTTAAAATAATACAAATACCATTTAAAAGTCTAATAATTCATAAACAATTTTTAGGATGGCTAATATCGAGTATGCTATGATTGATAACATGACATTATGATAATATTGCATAAATAAATGGTATTAGCAAATCAGTCAATATGCAGTAGTTCATTTTAGTAATTAGAAATCATTAGTATTTAGAAATTAGTATTTAGAAATCAAAATGTCAAGACACTGAGACTACCGTTCGGGCAATACTCGTTACCGGTTTCAACCCGAAGGAAAAGTATCTAGTTGGTAGATAACTGATGTTTACAAGACCAACAGATCTGTGGGGTAATTTTCTATCTCATATAAAATGTGCAAATATTATAAATTGTATGTATGTTTTTATTTCATCTGTCAGGGTGAAAACATTTTCTTATCTCTAAAAATTTTATTTGGATCTTTTAGACTTCTGTAGGCCGTTCAAACACATACTATGCAATTATGTAGGCAGGGAGACTTCCCCCAACCAAAATTTGTGGACAAGAAATGTTTTTTTATGCATTTGTTCATTAGTTTCTGGATATAATTGTATGTATCATTTACTATTGAATTTTATATTTATTTCAAATTTTTTTCGATATCTAAAAATTATAGAGAACAGGCAGCAGGATAAAATAGGTTGCTTAAATTAGCTTTCCTTGATAAATTTTAGAGCACTTTGGTTTACAAAAGGTTATTTCACATTTATAATTAAAATAAGTTCAAATAATTTATTTACATAAGTTTTTAGAAAAGTAATTTAAAAATGTAAATTTTAATTGAAAAGGATTTTTACAGTTAATGTTAAAATGCAAAGTGAAAATAAATATTTTAGGAAAACGATTTTTAACATCGAAATTTAAATCGGAAATAATATTATGGTAAATTTTTACAAGTTTCTTGTAATATGATGTGATCCTCTCATCCTATAAGGTATTAAGCCTGAGGCTTTTTAGTAGGTCTGAGACGCTTATGGCTTCAAAAGGCACACCCCCAATGTGGGGATTTACATGCCTAAGCTCCACCGGCGAACCGGCTTCACAACACTCCTCACCAAGATTAGAAACCTTGGATCATTGTGATGCAATCGACCACGCGACTGCAGGGTCACTACTCCCTACAGCCATTACACTCAGTTTTTGAAGATATTGGTTTGCTAGTTCAATACCGATACATCGGCTACCGGCCTTTCAAACAGCAAATGGCTCAGCTCAGGACGCTTTCGCCTAGAGTAGAGAACTCTAGTTTCCCAGAGATACCACTCGGAGGTACGTCCAAACTGGCTTTGCACACAGTGATCCCTGAATATGATGTACATTTTATTACACTCCTAGTATTAAACTTGATATTACAATTTACTTTGGGCCAGATTAAGACAGACATTTACAAAAAAATAATAGCTTTAATCTCTAAAGTGTGACGAGAAAAATATAAACAGTGTAAAAATCTGAGTTGGATACACATCAAACAATCTCAGAAAAATAAAAGTTAAAAAATGAAGAGTAGTTTTATTACTAATAGTTATCCATTGTATCGTTTCTTCGGCTAAACATTGTGGTTCACAACACAAAATGCTTAACCCAAATATAGGATTTTAAAATTTACATGGTTATTCAACAAAAATAGACGAGAATAGACCAAAAACTGTATTAGAGATTATCTGATCGGTTTACTTTTCCCTTGAAAGATAATGTACTGATGAAGAAGCGATCAACAAAAATATTTTGAAAGGGAAATTATTTACTGCAGATTATGCTAATTTATCACAGGAACTCGATTTATTAAATAGCAATACAAATTTCTTCTTTATTGATGGAATTAGATGGAATATTAATGGAATTTGTCAAAGACCCTTTTCAATTATTTTCAAAACGGTACATCAGTTACCTAAAAGATATTGAAAGATTCTGTTCCACCAATGGTTCCAGTAGACTGTAACAGCAGCCAGTCAAACTACACCAATAAAATTATTAATCATTTAAAATATAAAATTTAATTAAAAAGTAAATAAAATTTGATAATCATGATAAAAGGAAAACATTTTAAAAACATTAAATACACCAAGCGGTAATTAGTAAATAGAATGTTTTAATTGAAACATTAATTAAAATGATTAATTACATATAATTGTTTTAAATGCATTAATAATGAAAAACATTATTTTTAATTGAAATCGAAAATTAATAACGTATTCTTAGGATAAGCTTTTATCAAATTTACTTTCAAAAATATTAATGTCTAATTTAATTTTTTAATTTCCATTTTAATGAATTCATTTTTAATTAAATTTATAAAAATCTTAACAGGAAGTCCAATAAAATTAATGCAATAAATTTAAAATGGATTTAATGGTTAATTACTTATTATCACTTAATTTATTTTTAAATGAATTTAAAAGATTAATTATAAATATATAAAATATCCAAAATTTGTTCTTAAACATCTCTTGTGATTATAAAACGTTTTTATTTCCTAACTCATGAATTTTATGAAATCAGATTTTTTAATTTTAAATTCTTTGTAAATATTTAATATAAATCTTTATTATTTAGAGACTTCAAGTTCTTATTGTTTATTATTATTAAACTACTTTAAAATTATATAGAAATTTTTATTTTATACAAATAGTGCAATTGGTTCAAATGCTGTACTCATTTATATAAAAAGGTAATTAAAAATCAGATGTCCGGTGACTTTTGGGCTACGATGGTATTCCGAACGTTATTGATGATTCTGGCAAAAATTTTCTTGAGGTTGACAATTCAACAATGGGACAAGAAATGTATCTGCAATTAAATGAAGATTTAAAATAAGCTGCAGATGTTATAATTGATGCAATAGATTCAACTTCTCCAGATAGATTGTTCTTCATTGATAGTCCTGGGTGAACAGGAAAAAAGTTCCTTTATAAGACATTTTATAACCTAATTAGAGCAATAGGATTTTATATCATAACAGTAGCTTGGACTATAATTACAGCATTATTGCTTCCAAATGGTAAAACATTCCATAGTCGTTTTAAATTTCCATTAAAGATTGATAACAATTCAATATTTCGAGTCTGTGTCGGATCTAGACCAGCTACAAAAATTAATTGTGCTAATGTAGTGTTGTGGATGAAACCTCAATGTGTTCCTTACAGGCTCTTGATGAAATTAACCGTGGACTCCAATACATTTGCAATTTAACATTGTTGTTTAAGAATGAATTAAATTTTTTATTAAAATCGAAAATTAAAAATTTATATATATATATATATAT
>MQRK01155811.1:0-11282 GCA_001938485.1 Girardia tigrina | reverse complement strand
ATATATATATATATATATGTTTTTAAAGCTCTTGAACTGTTCTATCACAATATATATAATAACTTCTAATTAGTCGTTAATATAATTTTTATGGTCTTTTAGAAAAATCATGGAAAATTTTGAAATTCGTGTTCTTTTACGCCATTACTGGAAATAGGGCGTAAACGCAACTTCAGCAACAAAGAAGATATACGAATTTGAAGGCGATAATGTGGTCTCAAATCCTACTGCACCAAATTGGTTTAACGAAGGCGACATTGACCTCGGAGACAATGTACGTTCAGGCCGACCTATCACCGTAGATTCCGGAGCAATTCGTGAAGCCGTCGAGACAAATCCGTCAATATGTACTCGTAGATTGTCGGCCGAACTCGATATTCCTCAAACATCCATTGTACGACACCTTCACGCTCTTGGCAAGGTCAATAGACGATGTCGAGAAAAGCCTCATTAATTGAGACAAATTCAAGCCGAAAAGTGTTTCAAAACTTGTCAAAAATTGCTTAAAAATCCGCGCGATGACCGTTTCATTCGTGGAATTGTAACTTGCGATGAAAATTGGGTTTATTTCAGTAATCCAGACCAACAAAATCAATGGTTGGACCTCGGACCAATGGCAAAACCGGTAGCGAAACGAGATCGTTTCTCATGGAAGGCACTTTTGTGTGTTTGGTGGAATTTCGAGGCGTGATTCACTTCGAGCTGGTACCAAATGGTCTACCATCGACGCTGACCTTTACTGCGCCCAACTTGATCGAATGTATGCGGCACTTGGCGAGAAATACCCTGCTTTTATCAATCGAAAGCGAGTTCTTCTACAATAGGACAATGCAAAACCGCACACCACCAAACAAACAAAGGAAAAAATCAAAAATCTCGACGCCTTTGAACTTCTTCCACACCCAGCGCATAGTCCGGATTTTGCACCATCCGACTATCACCTTTTCTGTTCTATGGCACACTTTCTTCGTGGTCGCAGCTTCAATAATCTGACCGATGTCGAAAACGAGTGTCACCAGTTCTTCGATTCTAAGAACAAGGAATGGTACCTCAGCGGGATCGCACAACTTGTCCATAGATGGGTTCAAGCTATAGATTCAAATGGCCTTTACTTTGAAACTTAAATGTTTTTTATTTGTTGTAAAATTATGTTTAAATTTTTAATAAAAAATACGAAGACTTTTGGTTCACCCTAATAATTTAAGAACATTTATTTTTCCGGATCACTTTCGGTAAGGTTAATGAATCTGTAAATGTGATTATTAATTTTATAAAAAATACTTGAAAATGTTTTATTACAAGTTCGAAAAGAAATTCAAAGTACTTTATAACTAAAAGAAAGTTTAAATTTGTCAGGACTTCAGTTTTTTTCGTATTTGTTGGAGGATTTCTGTATGATTTTGAGTCCTTTGACCTTGGACCATTGTCCTCTTGATGTTATCATAATCCAAGAATACTCCTACAACTTTGTTTTGAAGTCAAAGTTCAGTGCTTTTTATCATATGTTTTAAAAAGTATTTAATTTTTATTGTTAATAAATGGAAATATATTTTCAATCATTTCGATGGCAGAGTGAGTTTATTTGTTCAGCTGATGTAATTACCGAAGAGACTCAAATTGTATTTACAAATCTGAAATCATTATTGTAAGAAGATCTTATTTGAAGAAGTCATAACATTTCATCTGACATTATAATTATTATTTTTTTAACAAGATTTTAAAGAATTTGTTTTTATTTTAAATAATGAGGTTTTTTAATTTCTTACGAAATGTTGAACAAACTTTTCTGGAAGTATAATAAAAAATGGATTTAATTTTCGTTTAAAGTTAAAATAATTTAAATTAGGTCGTAAATTTAAAATAGGTTGAAATAAGGAATTTTTATAGTTTATATCGGTCAAAGTTTAATTTATGACTGAGGTAAAATAATAAAAAAATTTAAGATAAAATGTTCGTAAAATTGGGGATTGGTATTTTTTTAAAACAGTTGAATTATAAACGGTTATTTTCGGAAAAATACTGATAATACTCGTCGTGTACTTTTATATTTCAAACGAAAAAAATAGGCTTTTTATGTTGTAGAATCAATATTTATTCCATATTTATTCCGTTCATCCATAAATTTACTAATTGGTAAAACCTTTTGAAGAAGTATTTTTGAAGGACACAATTTTAAATGAAATAAATGTTTATTAGTTCCACTTTCTTCATGATTAATACTTGATCAACCTTCAAGCTTGAACTTCAAAAACATGATAAACAAATGAAACCGACCAAAACGTATACACCGGATCCTCGCTTAAAGCGAGGCCGCTCAAGGGTGCTGTGTGGCAATTCGATGAAATATTCGAGCAGTTTAGTGAACTCGGATCCGGTGACCTTGTTGCAGCAGTTTTCGTTGGTTGCCTGCGCCAACCCATTCTTCGACGACATCAAGACTTCAAGCACCACAGCCTCTATAACATGGCGCTGGTCTTTTCCAGGTTGGAAGACCAAGCTAACAGAGCGGTCTTCCGATCCAGATTCGTGACTATTAGGACCCTCAACAGTTCAGGGGCGCTAGGCGCGGCAAACCCAAATGACCGACCGGACCACAGCATGTAAAATATATGTTTTATAGAAACCATACAAACTAAATGAGTACGTTGTGAAAACTAAGAATGTAATTTATGCACATTTAAGTTATTTTAGAATCGAGTTTGACTTTTTCATGATCTCAGTTTAAAAATAAACTTTCATATAAATTCTAATTTAGCCTCTTAACGTGCACTGACGAGTTAATTCGTTCGCGCTAAACTTGAAAAACAGTGCAGAAACGAGTTAACTCGGCCACGCGCAATAAACTCGTCAAACGAACTCAGAGCCTCGGGAGGTGGTTATCTCTTACATTCCTGACACCTGATTTTTCGCGATTCGGGCATAATTGGACATGAAAATTATAGTAACAACTTTAATTATTTTTATATTTTTGTAATTTTCCTGCCAAGACAACGTTCTAAACTGTGTTTTGTTTTACAAAAAAATATTTTTTGGCCGGTTTTTTCCTAAAAAAATTGTGCATTATGGGGTTAATGTTATGCAGATTATTAATCATAATTTTTAGAATGTTATAAAAAACCTACTGAAATATACAGGATAAATAAATAATTACCCCACACTTTTTTTAAAAAAATGGCCAGTTTGGAAGGTTTGATGGCGAAAATAAACATAAACATAAGAAAGGTTTTGGCATTAAATAATTATTCCAATTTGAAAGATATTTATTCATTTGGCAGTTAAAAATATTTTAAAGAAACAATATCGAAATGTGAAGTGTAAAAGTTTAGATTTACCTCCTTCGGCTTCTTTCTTCCTGCGTTTGATTTTCTTTTTATATACTTTATTAAGATACTCTGCAAATTTATTGTTTTCGCCTAAAGCCTCCTTAAATTTTTCCCAATTCAACCGATCTCTTTCCACTAGTTTATCAATGTCTTTCTTTTTATTATCCAATTTCATTTGTATTTCATTTACCTAAATAATAAATTATTTAAAATATAAATAATATTTTCTTTATATAAATTAAAGAAATAAAGAAGATGTTTTATTCGTTCAAAAGTATCTTAATATTTTAACAATTAAAACGGTGTTATCACAACACTGGCCGATGTATTAAACGAGGTACCATGAGCTTGCCAATTATTGCTTGACGACTGTGTCAGATGGATACCATCTTTAACCCTTGATGATATAACCCTTGTACAATGTTTTAATCTTAAATCTTTGGACCAAGTTAAAATTGTTTTTTCTAAATTATTTATTGTATTTACATGTATAGTCACTAGGTCATGTTGTATTAATGATATGTCATTTTAATTTGAGCACTTAAAATTGTATTACTGAAAATTGATCAAAATTATTTTTTACATTGTTTCATTAAGTTCATTCATTTTGGGATAATTTAATTAATTTTTTTCAATTTATTTAATCATTTAGTTAATCATAATACTTAATTTCTATACATATATAATATATACTTATCAGAATGTTACTACACGTAATCGCGTGAAATACAATTCATTTTTGATATAAAATTTTTACAATGAAGGAATCAGCCCAGTTGGATTATATTGCATGTTACCAAATAAAACAAAAGAAACATACAATCGATTATTATTTGCAAGAAGACAGCTTATCCTGACTTGTAATGCCATATAAAATACTGGTTGATTTGGAAAGAGCTGCAATAAATGCTTTTGAAACTGCATTTTCAGTAAGTATAGTAAGTGGATGTTATTTTCCTCTTTGCCAAAGTGTTACTAGAAAAGTTGGGGAAACTGGCTTTAAATCTATATATGAAACTAATGATGAAGTAAGAGAATATATTAGATCATTTTCTGCTTTGGTCTGTGTTCCTCCTGAAAATGTTAAAGACGCATTTGATATTCTATCAGAAGCTCAAATCGGAGAAATTGAAGAATTGAATGAATTTATTAATTATTTGGAAAGAACTTATATAAGAAGAAGAATCCGTGGAGATAATATAACTTTTGCTGAGCCATTGTTTCCAATAAAATACTTGGAATATTTTTAGCCGGAAGTATAGCAAGAACTACAAATGTAGTTGAAGGCTGGTATTATTCTTTACAATCTTTATTTTCATGCCACCATCCTATTTTATGGAAGTGTTTTGAAGGGATTAAAAAAGATATGCACCAAAAGCATATCTTTTACAAGGTGCAACCGGTATGATTCAAATTCCTAAAAGTTGGAATTAGTATCAAATAAGAAAGGAATAGTATCGAATGCTTAATACAAGATTATCAAGAAGCTTTGACAAATTTTTGAAGAATTGACATGCTTATATTTTTAAAAGCAATTCGTCATTTGTCTTATAAATGATTTGGTTGATTAATTGAATTTTTTCTTGTTGTTTTATTTTTTAATTACTGTTGTACTTAAATCCCCCAGAGGTGAACTTTTTCTTAAGGGAGAACAATATCAACTTGTAAAAAGTATTTTTTATATTATTGTATTAATTTTAAATTAAATTAATTTTATATTATTGTTATTAATTTTTTTTATTTTTTCATTTCAACATTTAATTATGATGTGATTATGGGATGCGATTAAGTGTCAGTAAACACTTATCAGACTAACCTTCAAACGACGATACTTCAAATGATCCCATATAAAATAGATGTAAAGATGTAAATCTTTACATATTTTCAACAATTAAATATTGCAAAAATAATTATCAAACTTTGGATACAGATTTCTTAAATCAAGATATGAGAAACATTTCATATAAACATGCTCAAAATCCTTGCTTTTCGAGTTATAAATTTAGATAAATTAAAGTTTTCGTTGAATTGGTTCAGTGGTATAATGCAACAAAAATACATTAATTAATGAAACTTATACATTGTCAGCATGAATATATGAATAAATGTCCTCTCTTTTGTTTTCACACATGTATGTACCCCTCGAATCATGCATTGTTGCAACCTTTAAAACATTTTCTGACTGTGTCGAATGGTTTCGCAGTTTTCTATGATAGTTTCATAAATAGTTCATACATTCGGGTTGTCTGATGCATAAACATGTTGTTTAAACTTCCGCAGACATAAAAATCTAAAAGGCTGATATCAGGAAAACGTGCAGCCTATGAAACCAATCTTCTTCTACCAATCCATTCGTCATGATAAATGGGTACGTATTAGTTCTCCTCCGGTTGTTTCTCCTTCGTTTCAGAATTGGCTCTACGTATGGTTCCAGCTTTTGGTTTTGTTCCATTGAAGGTGATTAATAAAGGATTAAAAGCATTAGTAAATGAATTACCAGACGAATTAATGCCATGAGTAAATTATTTCGAGGATAATTATGTTGGTTAATTATGCGAGATGACCATCGCCGAAAACCTCGATTTCTTCCACAAATATGGCCATGTTATGAGAGAACACTGAATGATCAAGCTCGTACCAATAATCATGCAGAAGCTACATATTGTGCTTTACAAGCACATTTCGGTGTAAATTATCCAACATTATGGAAATTCATTAATTGTTTGAAAAGGATACAAAAATCCACTGACAAACTTTATGAATCATTTATTAGTGGGGAGCTAGGAAAGTAAAAGCGAAACAAGTATCAGCATGCTGATGAACGCATTTTGACAATTGTTCAAAGTTTTGACAGACGAGAAATTTTCGAATATTTACGAGGATTGGCTCATAATTTTGTTATGGAATAAATTTTATTAAATTATTATTCTTCAAATTTGAATAAATAATTTGAACAGTTTCAATTTTATATTTGATAAATTAATATAAAATTAAGTTTTTTTATTCATTTAATTATGAGGTATTAAATTATATAAAAGTGCTTTTATTCGGAGGAAAAACGATTGGAGGAGAAACGACCTGTCCCCATCATAAATATCAATCAGTGCATCTCGAAGAATGAGAATACAATTTGCTGCATGCATAAACAATATGTTTCTTCATATTTACATGTGTGTATCTTCTAGTAAGTCTTGGAGAGTGTTCTGAATAAATTTCTTGTTAACAACCAATTATTATTAACACCTCTTGGAAGAACATATTGACCTACTATACATTAACTTACAATACCAGCCAACAAATTAATCTTAAACTGTTTTTGATGTGCAGTCTGAGCTATATCACTAGTAATTTCATAGGTCCATGTGTATTTGTTGTGGAAATTTGTTACTCTATCTCTTCCAAACGTTGACTCATTTATAAAAAAACTGAAGAGTCACACAAGGAATTCGCATATTGTGTAATAAACTCTCTGTAGAAGTTCTTCAGTGGTGAAAGCGATCTGACGAAAAGCACTGAAAACTTTGGAGAGAATATGGATAAATGAGTTCTTTGTTAACTATTTTCTATGTTTAACTTGAAGATGTACAAATCCCAGTGTCACCTGTCCTGTGTAGATACGTGGATTTACTTTAACAGCCGGTATAATGTATTCTTTTTGACCATATGTACGAACAACTTTACAGCTTCCACGATCAACATTCTGTAATACTACTCATCCTATCTCAGAAACGTAAAGATAGACAGCAGCATACGTTGGATGACTTGGGTGTCTTGAATGGATACACGATGTTATTCAGCCTCGTAGTTTCGAATCCATTAACATTTGCGCGCCCGTATATAAAAATCGGTTTGTCGACATTTAACCCAGCGACATTTTATCAATACGAATTTACCTAATAGTCAATATTTGCAATCATTTTCATGATTTTATTTTGTTCCCAATTAAACTTATTGTTGTAATGCCCGTAACTTTATTTTGTCTAATTTACATTTACGAATTCTTTTGATATTTGAAATTCATCATCAAAGAAATAATTCATGATATTTTTTTCTTTCTAAGATTTTCTTTTTAAGATTTTCGTCTTTTTAAATAGAAAATTTATGAAAGTATCAAGTGTATTACTTAAAATTTTTCTTTTTTAGCGCTCTCTATAAAATTGTTTTAAAGTGATAAAGTGTCTGTACTACCATAAAAATCACGGTTGAACGGGCACATCCATTTAACCCGTAATTGTAAAATATACTTTTGAAATGTTAAATATCAAATTCCTAACCGGTTCGATATAATGAATTATAAGTATAAACACGTCTCCCGAACAAAACTTTGTCATCTACCAGATTCAGTACTTTCAGTCAAAGCTTTCTACTTGAATAAGTGCAAAGAAAAATGACGTTTTTGTATCTTATAATACCAGTAGATATAAAAGGTTGCTAAAGTTTTTTTGTAGTGTCCCTCTTCAATTTCTCTGTTCAGTTACTACATACAAATATAAAACAGATCGAATAAAATGACGGTTCTGCAAGAGTAGTGTAGAGAATATATGGTAATGTAGAATTTATATAACTAATAATAATCAACGATTAATCACAAAAAAGGCCTTTTGAGAATCAACAGTGAAAGAAAATTAACGTTGTACTGAAGAAAACAAGAATATTCCTATTATAATTATTAAGAACATTAATTTGGTTTTCTTTACACTTATTTATATCACAATCTGAATTGCCACTAGAACAATTCTCCGTAAAACTTGCGTAGCTCGTCATCGTTCTTGATTGATAATCTTTAATAATATTCTTTAAGTCTTATTATTCAAACAAATTTAAATTACTATTTATTTATTACAAAAATAATTTATACTTTAAATTTGAAATAATTTTTATTTATTTTAAGAAAATATTATTTATGAAATATTAGTTTATTTTAAAGTGATTATTTAAATTTTAATACTTGATTAAACAACCCGAAGTTTTAAAATATTTAAAATATCAATCTTCCATCTGGGTGGGAGAAACACAATCCTAAAACAGCATACTAAACAACACACAATAAACACCATTCAAAAATATTCCTCACAATAATCAAGTTTTAATACTTTAAAAGTCAAAAATGAAGCGAGACGTTCTTTTGGTTATGAATCAAGAGGATCCTGAAGAATTCTTCCGTTTAGGAAATCTTCATACAGGATACGATTCTACATTCCAACTTTTGGAAATGAGAATAGTCCTTTGGCAAATATCAAATTATATTTTTGATTAAAAGAAGTTCATTAAAAATTGTTTAGATCAACGTTTGATCTAATATATACTTTTTTTATAAAAATATTAATATTCGAGCCACTTCATTTATAAAGATTTTATACGCTAGCACGGAGTAAGTGAATAACCTACAGTCTTTATAAATAAATAAACTTCCAAATCAAATGATTTCAATAAAAAATTATAGTTATTCTTACTTTGTTAGAAATATCCAATTTTTCCGCGGTTTTTTCTTCTGTTTTCTCTATTAAACCTTTTTCCGATTTTTCATACATTTTCAGAAGTCGATATTCTTCAAACACGGTCAATTGGCGCAATACAGCCCGACGCAATGTCAAACTCAAAACATATTTTTCATGTCTTAATAGTTTTAACTTCGTATCGAATATTCTCATATGTTTTAACGTATCACTAATTGCAGTTTCAGTTAAATGAATCGTTTTCATTTCACTTATTCTTTTTTGTTCTTCCTGTAAAGTCGAATAACTTTTTTCAAAAACTACATTTATATCAGCTGTCAACGAAGGATCTTCAGAAAGAGTCACTTGGTGAGGGTTTATAGGTCTAGCGAATTTAGCTGGTTTCAATCCCGATTCAGGATTAGTCTTTATTAAAAAATAATATTTTAATTATACAATTTTTAAAACAAAAACTACATACTGGCTTCGTGAAGGATGTGAATGTTTGCTTGGAACTTTCTTCACCTAGCAAGGCGATTTTCTTTCTTTCTTCTAATTCTTTCTTGAATTCCATCAAAATATCTCTTGTGTACTCAAACTTTCTGTTAAAAAATATTTTTATTAAAACGTTTTCTGATTAAATTATGACTAGAAAATACATTTTAAAAATGTGTTGTTTTATAAAATAATAGAACTTTTATCAAAATATTTTTATTCAAGAATTACATGCTTATTTTATTTATTTTAGTTAGTTAGAAAGGAAGTAATTATGGAAAAAAATAAAAATTTTGAGAAATTTTAATAAAAATAATTTGGATAAATTTGGAACGTAAAAGAGAACTTAAATACATGGTGTACCAAATAAGTACTGAGACTCTTATATGAAGAAATGCGTAAAGCGAACTATAATTTGTATTTTCAACAAGGATGTTAAGTAGGGTTTATCAATACACTTTTTCAGCATGTAACCAGATTTTTGAAGGCGATTTTGAAGAAGTTGAGGCAAATTTCTTAACTCGCATGGTTTTGTTAAGGGGATTTAACAAGTTTAAGTCCGATTGGACTAAATCCGAACTGTATGGACAAAGTGGAAGCAGTTTTAACCCACACCTCTGAATTGTGCTAAATAAAAATCCGTTTGAATGAATAGGAAAGTTGTCATGTAAATAATAAAGTTCACACAATCTGCTATTTCTTCGGAGCTTTCTGGTTTGTTGTACGAGATTTGAATGGTAGATTTTGATTCGAACACCATTCTCGGAAAAATCAGCCAGAATTAGGCCACTAACGTCTCAAAAGACAGTCGACATAAGAAACTTTCGATGACTTGATGAAGATATCATCTTTTTAAAATTGACCTCTCCAAAGAAGTTCACTTCTTTAGATTACCTTGTAAACTCTGACATACAGTTGACATACAATGATAACTGTGTCCCATGCTTGCTGATGAGATTATCCAAAAAACGCTTTCCAACATCGTCTAAAATCTGCAAGTTCTCTTTTAACATTGCAGTCTGGGATTTTGCATTTCACCACATCATGGCACGAAGTGGGAGTATAATTTTCTGATGCAAATTACATCGAGCAAGGTGCTAATAATTACTTTACTCACATTTTAGCGCGTTGTAAATTCTTTGGTTGCAATTTGTCTCTCACTCTCACTAAGGTTTTTCAAATCATCTGATACTTTTTTATCAATTTCACAAGACCTTCCTGGTTTGTCATCATCAATAATAGATATTCTACAAAGTAATTGTACCAACGATAAATTTTGGCTCTAGAAGGACTCTCATTCCGATAAACAACAATCAACAATGTATTGACTTCTTCCATACTCTTCTTTAATAGAAAATGAATCACACCGAGACATTTGGAAATATAAGATGTTAATTGTAGACAATTGACATTTAATTGGCATGTCTGAAAAGTAATGAGACTCCACTTACAAGACAGACAGTTTCTAGTAATGCAATTTATTTTCATACGATATAGTCCCCCTTGACTCTAATGATATCTTTACAATGAGTAATACTCACTGGATATACAATCGTTCCAACTCATGCTGGAAGCGTTCACACTCAATGCGTCGGAACAGCTGCAATGACTCCTCCTGAACTTCTTCTTTAGTGGAAGTCCTTCTTTCTGAATTCACATTGATTCAAGTCCAAACTGTAAGCTGACTGACAGATTAGCTTGCCCTGTCTTTGTTCAAAGAGTTCCCTGATGTGTACAGCTGCATGAGGACGCGTAATGTCATGTTGCCACCAGAGCTGGTTAAGTTGTGCTGGAGAAGAACGCAGAGTCTTCCATGTTTCACCAGTATCATGTACAAACTCAGTGTATTATTGAGAGGTCACTGTTTCACCAGGTGGTATAGCATGAATATTGCACTTGCCATCTCCAATGAATGCGAGAAGAAGCATTGTCTTCTGATTTGTCAACTTCGGGAGTACAAACCGAGGTTTAGGAAGGTGAGTATGAAGCGACGCACTGTTCTTCTCTTTTGACTGTAACCCTTTGAAGA